>LJSK01000175.1:10136-29818 GCA_001299535.1 Leptomonas seymouri
TGTGTGTGTGGGGGGGGGGGTGCGGACCGCCGCGTATGTGCTCCACTCCCTACTGTTCTCACTTGGCTACTACGGAGAGGTACATCGTTTTGTTTTCTTCTACATCGATTTGGGCTTTGCGGTGTGAGGAATGACCTCCGCTTCTGTTGTCCGTTCTTATTGATGGCGACCATATCGGCTGGGGGCCCCAATGGGCTTCATGCACGCACACACCAAGGCCGCTTTCTTTTACCCCCTTTTGCCGGCTTTGGTTTGACTTTTTCCGGTTCTGCACAAAGCAGTGAAGCGCGCCGTTGAGCGTAGAGCCTGCAAACAAATGTCTATCAAAACAACAACAACAGCGACAACAGCAACAAGTGCAAGAGCGGAGACATGTCGGATGGGCTCTCCTTCTAGATGCGTCACAACATCCAGTAATGCGGTGCATGAGCTGCATGGCACGCAGCCGTTCACCGGCCGTGCGCACTCCTACTTAGCTTTGCATCGCATCATGCAGCCAAAGGATTTTGTGGTGCCTTTGATACCATGCCGCTAGTGATGCCAAACGTAGTAACAATCGTGGTCACGACGAGACCCTTGTATGTGTGCGTCTGTGTGTATGCTGCACGTTTTGCGTTTTTTTTTTCTTTCAGCGGCTGTGTTGGTGCTTTCACTTGTTCGTGATGGGTTACTAGGCGCTCATGCGTGTGCCACACCTCTCACACTCACCTCTCCTTCACCCTTCTCGCCCTTCTTGCGCTGCCCCATCTTGGTGGTGCTCCAACTGAAAATGGAGCGACGAAGGAGTTTGATAGCAGATATCAATGAAGTGCACGCTCATTGTAATAAGCGGCGCGGAGCGTAGTCAGCGCTCTTGCGAGATGACGGAGAAGTTTACCACGCGGAAACAGATTCATGCCTTCTTAAAGAGCCAGGACCTCCGATTAGAGGCGGGCGACTTCGACTACACAGTGAACTTGGACGGCGTGGGCGATGCGTGGCCGCTCAAGACGGACGCCGATGCTCGGCTCTTTTTGGCTCAAGCGAAGCATCTGGGTGGCAAGCCGACCTTTCACATTCGCCTTCGCGGAGGCCCTTCCTCTCCTTCAGATAGGGAGGGTCTCCTTTCGGCGGAGTACGCTATCGACCTGGATATCGTGACTCTGCACGTCTACGCCCCATCTGCAGCGGCGCCAGCACCGTCGTCAGCGTCCCACGGCCGTACTTTTCAAGAAAAAATGTTTGTTGTGCCAACGCGGTTTGTGCTGGATAAGCTCATGCGCGCCGTGCGAGATACGGTGAGCGCAGGGATGCTGAAGGCGAACACAAAGTTGGTGCTCTACTCCCTGCGCTCGGCAGATGACTCTTGTGGCACTGCGTTAATGGACGACGCAGCGGCGTTGAGCTTCTTACACGAGCAAGCAAAACGACGCGATCCGGCCAGAGTGACATACACCATGGAGGCCGCGCAGTCTCCCTTTGCGCGGCGCAACAAACAGCCTCCGTCGCAGGAGCAGCCACAGGGGCAAGGTGGGGAGACTCCTCTGGTCAGTAAAGCATCCTCGCCGTCACTGCCGCCGCTGTCTGCAGATGATGCCGCACCAAAGGCGTGCCAAGCACCCACCGTCGACCTCCCACCGCTGCAAAAGACCAAAGAACACGCACCCGCAGCTGCACCTGCCAAAGTTCCCAACGGTTCCTGTCAGCCCGTGCAGATCAGCTCTGTGCCGATGGTGGAGGTGCCGGTGGAGGTGCGTATGGAGGGGTGTCTGGATGCTCGCACGCTCACGTTTACGTACTCGCGAAGGGAGATGCAGCTGTATCAGCGGTTCCACGACGAGTGCGGCGCGCTTTTTGCCGCTGCAGCTGGCACCTCTGTGCTGACCTTGTCAAGTGACCCTTCCGTCGTGATCGACGGCGATGGTGTTCTTCGGGAGTTGTTGGCGCTTTCGAGGGAGGCGCAGCAGCCACTGCGGGCTCGACTGCGCATCCTCTCCCAACCAAAGCAGCAGCTTTCGCGTGCCAACAGCAACAAAGGGGTTTTGCCGCCACGTGCTGCACCGATGGAGAACGTTCTGGATTTAAGTGCGCTGAAGTCGACACACCACAACGGCGTTGACCTGGCGTCGGCATCGGCACGACAAGAAAGCAGCAGCAAAGGCACCAGTATTGGTGGTGATGCAGCTTCTGCCGCGAATTCATCTCGTGCCGCTTCACAGCGGCGACTGCCGAGTCGGCCCGCCAGCAGAGCGGACCATGCAAGCACCACGGCAGACGGCGAAGGAAGCAATGCTGCGGCGGCTTCCTTGAAGGTGACCCTTAACAGCACATCCCCGTCTCCTCCACTAGAGAGCGAAGCAACACCAAGAACGGCAACCGCAGCAGCTTCCTCTGTGCCCAGCGCTTCCGCATCAGAGAGAGCTGAGGACGAGGGCAGCCCTTCGCCCGTGATGTCCACCACGCCGGGGCCTTCCAGTTCTTCTCGCCCCCCTTCTTCTACGCATCGACATCCTTGCTTTTGTGAGGTGGACAGCGGGAACGGCAGCAGCAACGGTATCGGCATGTGGCTGCATTGCTTTCAAGCCGCCACTCGGTGGGGTACCGCGCAGCGTATTGTGTGCTGCGGTGTGAGGGAAGACCACCTCTACGAGGATGTGCAACGCGGTGTTCTCGCCAGTTTTGGAGACTACGTGGGGAGCAGCACTGCGCCGTCGTTGACGCTAACGATGGAGCTGGTGCGCATTAGGGGCAGCGCATGCGAATCGCTTCCCCTCACGAAAACCACGCTCCTTAAAGATATTCCAGCTGCTATGTGCGTGGAGAGCACAGAGCTGTGTGTGTCATCTCCCATCTTACCAGCGAAACTCTCAGCTCCGCTAGGTGAGTCTCCCAAGGATGCTGCTGCCCCTGCTGACGACGCACTTCTTCGATTTATTGCGTCAGCAATTGCGCGTCAACTGGCATCGCGTAGTGTACCGCTGGCGGCCGAAGAAGTGCACACGCTGATGTGCTCTTTGCTGCGTGAGAAAGCTACCGCAGAACCGTTCAAAGGCTTCCTTTCCCAGCTCAGCACGCCGTCGGAGCACCGCCAGCTTTTATCACAAGCCGACCTAAAGAGAGATGGCGCTGCTGCTGCTGCGCTGCTGGTTTGTCTGCAGCGGATGCTGTCAGATCTTGCACTTTCATTGCCGCAGACGCAGACGTTCTTGCAGGAGCTCGCCGCTTCTCTGCTTTGCGCAGATTTCTGCGACGACGCGTACTGCCTCAACAGTTTTTTCACTGGTATTTGTGCTGCCCTCGGCGACGAGCAGCAGGGGCCGAGGCCTGTAGCTCTAAGCTCTCTCTTTCAGCGAGCAGCACACACCACAACGGCGGACGGCACACCTACCGAGAAGAGAGAGACTAGCTGTGCTAGCGTAGTAGTGCCGATAACCCCATCAGAATGGAAAACGGCTTTCGACAAGGCGCCATCGAGTGTTCTTGATGTGATTGCCGCTGCCCACATGTACGACTTGCTGAAGACTTCGCCGTCAAACGAGAATAACAAAGTTGCTTTGGACGATAAAGTCTGGCGAGAGGCGTTCCCCAAGGCGCAGCTGCAGCTTTGTGAAATGATGGCCCCTGCGGAGATGGAGAGGTACTTCAAGGAGGGGGCGGTCGTGGGGACTGCAGGGGAGGAGCAGCTTTGCCGCTCCGTTCTGCTGAGCTGCATTGGGGCTTTGCTCGCACCTGCAGCGCTGACCGGTGACTATGGTCCCTGGCTGGTGGACCACTTTTGTGGTCGCGTCGGTGCTGTCTTGTATGCGAAGATGAGTACGTTTGACGGTCGCACGGAGCTTTCCTTGCCTGCTTTGGTTATTCTCTCCTGGACCGTGTTGAACCCGCACCTTTTAGCACTCATCAAGACTTCTGCGCATCGTACGCTGCTGGAGAAGCTAGTCGGTTGGGTGCGTGTGGCGGTGGCGCACGCCTGCTACGTGCGCGGCCTCTCTTTTCCGCCATATCCACTCCATCGTGTGCACTCGTCACAGCCAACACCCCTGACCAGGGAGTTAGTGCGGCCTCCACTCGATGCTGATGGTGTCTCTGAGGGCCAAGAGGAGTACCTTTCTCTGCTTTCTACTGATGCAGACAAGAAGGCGCCGGCGAAAGTGCCGGCTGCGCTCGCGACCCCCTCTCCGCCGACGTCCCCGCTCCCTGCCGTGGAACAGCCTGCAGCTCGCAAAGTTCCCATCAAGAAAGTGAAGTATGTCTACAAGTACAACTTCAGCTCGCTGCACCTGCCCCGGTCTTTGGCGAAATGAAGGCTGCATCAGCGTATAGGTGTATATGAGTTCGATACGTACGTTTGGCTCGAGGCTATGCCTTGGTGCTTTTTTTTTATATTTAATCGTCTTGCAATCAAATCGGCAGCACGGCGGTGAGGCGTGGGTGTTCCGGGGGCACACGCGATGGAGTTCTGCGGTGTGCGTTGTCGGTGCGTTCTCTCTTCGGTTTTTTTTTTTTGCTTCTTTTTGTTTTATTTCTTCTTGATGTACCTGCGGACAGTTTTCTTTTTTTTTGTTTTTTTGTTTCTTCATGCCCACGCGTGTGCGCCGAACCTTCGCTTTTTATTTTTATTTTTATCTTTTTTTTTTTGAGGTAAAGTATGGAGCCACACCGAAGAAAACGTGCGTGTAAGAGAGCCTCAGTAGAAATCAAAAAAGAAAGAAAGAAAGGTCTGAATGAACAGCAACAGCAACAGCAACAACGATACCAGCAGCAGCGGCAACAGGCGGACAAGAGAAGACTTGCGTTATCTGGATGTGGAGCGGTAACGGTGTAAGGCGTCGTCACTTGATGGAAGGAGGGGTCGGGTATCACATGATTTTCGAAGGTTCTGTAGTACGAGCAGCGCTCTTGTGCAGACGCTTCCGTTTCTACAAAGTGGGGCTCTTTGCGCTTGTCATTCTTTCATCATCTTGTTTTGTTGCTGTGCCTGCATCCTCTCCTTGCTCACCGTAATCGAAGGTGTAACGCTGGATGCGAACATCGCTCCACTACTTTCCCCAGCATCCGTACATATACATATACGTATATACGTGTAGGCACCACGCCAGCAAGAGTGACGACTCTCATTGGTGTTCTGCATGCTTCGTTTTATTGGTGCACGATTGCTGTGCAGCGTCACGCTTGCCAACGGCACTGTCTTGAAGGGTGATCTCAATCCACTGAACAAGAACCTTCTCTTGAAGGGCATCACTGTTTTGCCGGACGGACGGGTTTACAGTGGTTCATACGATGCGCAGGCCGGCTTCCCGCTTGCGGGCTGTCAGCTAGAGGAGGACGGTGACTTGTACCGTGGCGAGTTCAATTCAGAGTGGCAGCGAGAGGGCAAAGGGGAGGCATGGCTAGCGGATGGCACATATTACAAAGGCATCTTCAAAGGTGATGAACTTCATGAGGGCGTGGTGCGCATTCCCAATGGCTCGACGGAGGTGGTGTTTGAAGGGACGCTGCGGGACGAGTCCTTTGTGAAGGGGAGGCTTACGCAGACCGACTTCGTGTACGAGGGCGAATTCTCCGACAACAAGCCACACGGCCGAGGCCGGCTTGTTTTCTCGACCGGCGCAGAGCAGGAGGGGACATTCTTCAACGGCAAACTGCACGGGACCGACTGCAAAATGAAGCTAGAGGGTGGCTTCGTGTACGTTGGCGATTTCATGGACGGCCAGATACGCCGCGGCACCCTCTACACCCCCACGTACACGTACGAAGGCGAGTTTAACGAACATGGTCGGGCCCACGGCGAAGGAGCGCAGACGTACCTCATTAACGAGCCTCGACTGATCTTCACCGGCATTTGGAACAGCGGTGCGCTGGTGCGTGGCGTCTGCAGGGACGAGTACGGTTCTGTAGTGGACTGGCAGAACAACAGCGATCTGCAAGCAAAAGTGCTGGGTGGGCCTACAGGGGACGGGGAGCAGAGCGTGGCGGTGAACAGCTACTGCGGCGCGAAACTTAAGGAGGCAGATCAGATGCACCACGACATGCAGCGCAGCTACGCCGAGGACGCAGAGACGGTGGCGCAGTCCACGGGCCGCTATCCGACGAAGATGGACCTTGGCTACGAGGGCAGCATCGCGTATGAGAACGAGGCGGTGCTGCGAGCACAGCGAGAGCAGATGGAAGACGTGGAGTCTTCGAAAGCTAAGCTGTCGGAGCGGGCGAAAGCCTTCGGCGACGTCGCGGCTGGGGCAAAGGGAGCCATCATTGGTGAACTTAACGAGAACATGGCGAAGATTCAGTTTATGCGCCAGGTCGGCGCCGAGCAGCTGTCGTCGGAGCGCATCGATGAGCAGTTTGAGCGCTTCATGAAGGACTTCGACAAGCCGACGGTGAACTCTGGCGTGCCAGCATCGGACAAAAGCGGGCTGAATATCGATGGCAACGCGCCATGGAAGAGGTTCACGCCGTCTAAGTGATGTGGGTCAGGGGCTTTTTGGCGATTGTGTGCTGCTTCTTTCTCTGATTGGGCACCACGGACGTGTCTGCATCGCTGCTTCACCCTTGCCGTTTAGTTTGGCGGGTGGCAAGCCGATTTTGCGTCGTGGTTCTTGACACATTCTAACACGTTTGGTAGCTGTACTGTGAGAGGCACGGCTTCACTGCAATTGCGGTACCCGCTTCGTATGTGCGCCTCAAGCAGCGCGGCAGGATCCGTACTGTTGTGCCCACTTCAAGCGCCCCCATCCAAGGCAGGCATCACATCGTACATATCAGATGGACGACTAACGTGCACTCCACATTGCGCGTTGCGCTGGAGGTGCCGCCAGCAACCCCCCCCCCCTGATCTATGGCTCCCTCTCCACTGTTGCTGCATCTCTTCTCGATATACGCGTGCCTTTGCTTGAAAGCCGGCGTTTGTTTATTGGAGGGGGCTTCTGTCTGCGCTCTTTACAGCGACTATCTCCAAGAGTTTCCTGTAGCACTGAGGTTTGTGCAGTGCAGCACACACAAAATTCCACACAGGCCTATACTCACGTACGTAGGCCACATTTAGCGCTGATAGAAACAGAAATGAGACGGCTTACGCGGCTGGTGACCGCAATCGCGGTGCGAAGCATCTCGACCGGCGAAGCCATCTCTAACAGCTTCTCGCCCGGCGCCGGAGCGACTGAGCAAGAAGCACACCCTCTGCTTTATCAGGTGCCTGTGCTGGCGTCGCGCACGGTAGGGCGGGAACCGGAGGTGCGCACGCTCTGGCAGAACCTGCTCGCAGGCCGTCACTTTCAGGTCCTTCACGGCATGGATGGCATCGGCAAGTCCACCGTTGCTGCCGAATTCTGTGACACTGTGAAGCACAGCCAGCGTTTCTCCTGCATTCAGTGGTTCAACGGGCGGCACGCGCTAGCTTCGCAATTGCAGCACTTCTTCGCATCGATGAAGGGCAGAAAGGAGAAGGATGTCTTGCTCGTGGTGGACGACGTGGACAAGCCGGCGGAGGTCCTGGGGCTCATACCAAAGCATGCAAACGTCTACGTGTTAGTGACGACCAACGCAACTGAGGTGCCGAACAGCACCAATGTAGCCTTGCTGAACCTATCTGCCTTATCGCCTCAGTCGAGCCAGCAGTTTGTGTCAGAGCTGACCTTTTCCGAAGAGCTAGAGAGCATTTTTCACAACCTGGGCTACGTGCCCTTGCTGATGCACATCGCCTCCCTCTTGATAGCCGGGGACGTCTGCAGCCCTCCTCAGCTGCGCCGCATTCTCGAAGAAGGGAAGGTTCGACAGAACGACACCCTCAGCATCTCCGGTGCGCTCGCCGTGCTGTTGGATGTTGGCATAGCGGAAATGGAGAAGAGGTACCCTAACGCGCGTGAGCTGCTGCGTGTGATCAGCTGCTTTCACTCCAGTGACATATCTGACGCTGTGGTCGGTGCGGTGGTGGGCGACCCTGCCGGCCAGTTCTCCGTCGATGCAGCTCAGCTGGGCATCTTCTCGTTGAAGTGGGAGGAGGGCGCCTTCGCACTGCACCCACTTGTGGCGAAGGTGCTGCGGGGTACCTTGGAGCCGTCGACGCTGGCTAAAGCGGCGGATGTGCTGTTGAGTCTGTGGCCGCGGCGCTGGCGTGGCATGGGCAGTCACGCTGCCTACAACCTGGTTTGGCACACCTACGCGATTAGTCAGCACTTTACTAGCTGCCAGGTGCCCTTCACGGCTCCACTCATTACTTTGATGGATCGTAGCGCGCTCTTCCTGGCGCATGTAGAGGCACGCGATGTGTCTGTCGCCGCTGAGATGTGGCTGCGCATTCAGGAAGAAAACGATGCGCAGCAGCGACCGCGATCGGCAGAGAGCGTGCGTATGCTACGTGAGTGCGGCCGCCTTCTACACTTTCTGAAAGATGCGCGTGCCGAGGCGGTGCTGCAACGGGCATGGAATGACAGCGTGACGGTGCACGGCCGCAGTGCAGCGGAGACAGCTCTTATCTTGGGCTGCCTCGGACCCTACTTGCCGGCAACAAAGGAGAACATTGCGGTGGTGGAAGAAGGTGTCGCGGTGTTGGAGGGCCGTCTGGCTTCAGTCGACTTGGTTCTGGGCAAGGAGGAGGTGCGCATGCTGTGGGAGACGATCTTTGTGTTGCTCATGTGCAAAGGGCAGTACATGACGGAGCTCGAGCTGGAGGTACCGGCGAGCCTTCACCGTGCTCTCGAGCGTGCGGAAGCGGAAGCGAAGAAGGCTCAGTAAAAAAACAGTCCGTAGTGCTGCGGAGGTGTACTGTGCGATGGGAAGCTGTTGAAGCACGACGAGGAAACGCTCGCAAACTGCCCATCGCCCTCACTTCACTTCTGTTGTGCTCATGCTGTGAGAGGATCCGTGCCCCTTTGCCTGGAGTTGTTTGGCCGTATTTCCAGCACTTCCATCCCGTACGCCCGCTGCTCCCGTCGTGGGCGAGAGGTGGCGGTGGGTCGATCGACTACTGCGCGATTCCTTGAAATGACCCCATTCGTGCGCCCGTGATGATGTGTGGCGCTGGCGGCCACGCCATACCGGTGCCATACCCTTGTGGAGCAGGCGTTGCGTGACATACGTATAAAAACAGGAAATCATCTGCAGCAGAGAAGCAACAACAACAAAGGGCGTGCCCCACGCCTCGGCGGTGATTTTGGCGGCATGGGCCGTCGAGATCCTCGTCGATCGTCTTCTCGGATTACAAGAGGACGGAAAACATGGACGCGTACGGCCGCATGTTGCAAATGAGCAGTGGGTGTGCACCCCTATCAGTGCCGCCTCCGGAGCGCTTCACCGCCGCCTTGCGGCGCTCTTTTGCCTCAACTTCCATCCGCCGCGTGGGTGACTCGATTTTCTCTGTCGCACACCTCGCCTCCTTTCCTTGTGTGGCTCGCACGCCATCACACCCCACACGCGGGCGCTCATTTCTTGAGGATTTTGCCGGTCAGTTGCGCGTCTTCACCCCCCTCCCTCCCTCTTCCCGTTATTCTAGCATCAACAAAGGTAACAACAAAAAACAAACAAGCAGACAAAACAGCTCAGTTTACAGCACCGAAACCCCTTCAGTGGACACGTCCAGCGCTGCTCTTTTTTTTTCTTTTTTGATTGTTTCTTGTAGGCTCTTTTCACTTGGGCGCATTCTGTAGGGCTCCACTCGCTTTCTCTTTCTCGTCCTCGCACTTCTCGGGTGTCACAACGATGCTCTCCTACCAGTCGATTCAGATCAAGAAGAGCGTGGATGACATCTGGCCCGTAGCGGGAAAGCGCGTGCTGATCCGCGTGGATTTCAACGTACCCACCAGCTTCGGCGTCATCGACGACGATTTCCGCATTCGCAGCGCGATTCCCACAATTCGTCGCATCGTGGATCAGGGCGGCATCTGCATCCTCATCAGCCACTTAGGCCGGCCAACCGGTGTGGACTATGACACGGCGATTGCGGAGCAGGAGAAGCGACGCGCAGCCGTGCAAATCCCCAGCTCAAAGGGGAAGACGGCCTTCTTTTCTGGCCTTAGTGGGGATTCAAAGGCCACGATCCTGACCTGGTCGAGTCAGCGCGAGAAGGCGGCCTCGCTGTCCACTGCTTACGGTAGTGGGAAGACCGCTGTCTTTGCGCGCCTGCCCGATGAAGAGAAGCGTCGTCTGCTACTCCGCTTCATGAATGAGCGCAAGGAGGAGCTGTTCCCCCAGCTCGGCTCTGCTGTCGGCTATGAGAAGGAGTTCAGTTTGCAGCCTGTAGCAGTGAAGCTGGCCGAGTTGCTGGACCAGCACGTGTACTTCGGTCACGACTGCCTCGGTGCGAAGAGCGACATCGCAAAGCTGCGCTGCGGGGAGGTGATGCTGCTGGAGAATCTGCGCTTCTACACAAACGAAAACTCCGAGGATGAGCGCAAGCGGATGCAGATGGCACGCATCCTGGCCTCTTACGCCGATGTGTACATCAACGACGCCTTCGGTACGGCACATCGCGACAGTGCGAGCATGACGGGCGTCCCGAAGGTGCTCCAGCAGGGCGCTGCTGGCTACCTGATGGAGAAGGAGATTTCTTATTTTTCAAAGGTGCTGAACAACCCGCCACGACCGCTGTTGGCTATCATCGGCGGGGCACAGCTCTCTGAGAAGACGCAGGTGCTGGAGAACTTGCTGGACTGCGTCGACTCGCTCTTTATTGGCGGTGCCATCGCCTACACGTTCCTGAAGGCGAGAGGCAACACCATCGGCACCTCTCACTTCGAGGAGGCATGCATCCCCTTCGCGAAGCGTTTTTTGCTGCTCGCTGCGGAACGCCAGGTGCGGGTGAGACTGCCGGAGGATCACGTCTGCTACACCCACGCACGTCCAACCGACGCGTCCTTCACCACGTCCGGTGCGGACATACCTGACGGATGTGCTGGGCTGGACATTGGCCCACAGACGATTCAGGCTGTCTCCAACTTGGTGAAGCAGTGCAGCAGTGTCATTTGGAATGGACCGCTAGGCATGTTTGAGATGCCGTACTACGCCTTTGGCACGTTCTCTGTTGCGCGCGTTGTCAGTCAGTGCTCGGTGGCAAAGGGCACCATTAGCATCGTCGGAGGCGGCGACACGGCGAGTGCTATTGTGAAGTCTGGCGAAGCCGCGCGTATCTCCCACATCTCCACTGGAGGCAGCGCGTCACTGGAGCTGCTGGAAGGAAAGGTGCTGCCTGCGGTGGCGGTGCTGGACAACAAGGAGTAAGACCGGAGTTAGCTTGGCTGATTCTTTGTGCGTTGCTGGTGGCTGACTCCTGTCACGCGCGGAGGGTCTTATGATGCTTGCCTGCGTCCGTCCTCGACGTGTTGGATGTGCGCGCAAGTGTCCTGCGGGGCTGCCGCTAACCGTGCCATGCCGTTGCTCGTCGCTTCCGGGCGTTGCGCGACGCCGATTCGCGCGCCACGTGATAGAGGCGCAGCTGCGTAGAGGTGTGAGGTTCTCTTTTCTGTTGTTTCACCCTCTCCCTTGCTTCTGCTGCGTGGATTGCGTGAGCGAGTGATTCAGCGGCGCACCCAGAATGGACAACGGGTGAAGGGCTGATGCTGCCGTGTGTTGTCCTGTGCTGCAGCGGCGGGGGAGCGGCTTGAGGGATGGGATGTGCGCCACCGAGCAGAGGGAGAGCTGTGGCGGGCACAAGCAGCTGCTTCCTGCGGTGGGGTGTGTGTGTGTGCCTTGAATAGAGCGCAGGGCAGCCCATCGCTCCTGGTGCCTTTTTTCTTCGTGTTCATGACTGTGCCGGGGCCTCGTTTGTAGCCGCGCTGGGCGCAGCACCGACGGCGCGGCCTTCTCCCTTTCCCTCATCCGGCGTGCGTATGCTGCGTCGCGCCCTCTCTGTTGCCTCGTGTGTCCTTTTATTTTTTTGATGCCGCGGGTCGCTTAGTCGTCTTGCTGCACCAGTGGCTGCCTCGGCGCGCCACTTGTTATGAACCCGTCGCTCTCGCGGCGCGTCGATGGGAGCGGCGGTGCAGCGGGCCCTGGGGGTGCTCGCATGTGGGGCGTGGGGGTGTTGGAAAAACGCGCGGGGCTCGCCTGCGAGGCCTTCATTTTGCACGCAGGCCGGCCGCCCAAAGGCGAGACGGAACTGCAGGGCTTGGGATGTGTAGGTGGAGCTCAGCGAATGAGCGGCTCCGGGACAATTCGCAGCTGTCTCGACAAGAAGCCTGTCTGCGATGGGTGGGGGCCGTCCACCACACGCTTCTGGCGCCGCTTTCGAAGGTCTTTCCCCTCCCCATTTGCGCCCCCCACATATATTCGCCGGCTTGTCTGTTGTCTCCCCGGGGCGCATGCGCTGGCTTGCGAAGGAGGCGTGGACCGCTCCTACCGCGACTCCTGGCTCGTGCTGCCCTCCCTCAAAAATGACTTTCGTATAGCAATGATAATGCGCCTGGTGGGTGCCCCGCGCACCCCAATAGCTGCATGCGGGATGGGCGATGCGCAGCTCAGTGGACTGCAGAGACGGCCTGCGGTGCTCATTTCCCCTTTTGCAGCGAGGATGTGAGCTGGCTGGTTCCGCCACAGCCACGTATGCTCTTTGCGCTTCGATGGGCCTTCACGCTGATGCGGCCTTCAACTGCCGTTGAAATGGTACTTCGCCGCCATGCGCGCTGACCACTCACCTTTCTCTTCCCTCTTCCCCCCACTTTGCCGTGCCACAGAGTCTCGAACGCCTTTATTCATCGCCACTACTACCACCAAAAAATTCAACTATTCTAATAAACATCTAAGTGTCGACCGGATCCGTCTCTCCCACCACTCACTTTTTGTTCACCCCCAGCTTTCGCTTCACCCACTCCAGACTTCACAAATGTCTCTTGTGCCGAAGAAGAGCGTCGACAGCGCCGCCGTGAAGGGCAAGAAGGTGCTGATCCGCGTGGACTTCAACGTGCCCGTGAAGAACGGCGAGATCACGAACGACTTCCGCATCCGCTCTGCGCTGCCGACGATCCAGAAGGTGCTGAAGGAGGGCGGCTCCTGCATCCTGATGAGCCACCTCGGCCGCCCGAAGGGTGCGAGGATGAGCGATGCGAAGCCGGCGAAGGGCGTGCGCGGGTACGAAGACGCTGCGACGCTGCGCCCGGTTGCGGCGCGCCTGTCGGAGCTGCTGGGCCAGCGTGTGGAGTTTGCCCCGGACTGCCTGGACGCTGCGTCGCAGGCGGCGAAGCTGAAGCCCGGCGACGTGCTGCTGCTGGAGAATGTGCGCTTCTACGCGGAGGAGGGCAGCAAGAAGGAGAGCGAGTGCGAGGCGATGGCGAAGGTGCTTGCGTCGTACGGCGACATCTACGTGAGCGACGCCTTCGGCACTGCGCACCGCGACAGCGCGACGATGACGGGCATCCCGAAGGTGCTGGGTGCGGGCTACGCCGGCTACCTGATGGAGAAGGAGATCAACTACTTCGCGCGCGTGCTGAACGACCCGCCGCGGCCGCTGGTGGCCATCGTTGGCGGTGCGAAGGTTAGCGACAAGATCCAGCTGCTGGACAACATGCTGGGCCGCATCAACTACCTCGTGATCGGTGGCGCCATGGCGTACACGTTCCTGAAGGCGCAGGGCCACACGATCGGCATCTCGATGTGCGAGGAGGACAAGTTGGACCTCGCCAAGTCGCTTCTGAAGAAGGCACAGGAACGCAACGTGGAGGTGTTTCTGCCGGTGGACCACGTGTGCAACAAGGAGTTTAAGGCTGTGGACTCGCCGCTGGTGACGAAGGACGTGAACATTCCGGACGGCTTCATGGCGCTGGACATTGGCCCGAAGACGATCAAGATCTACGAGTCGGTGATTGCGAAGTGCAAGAGCGCGATCTGGAACGGCCCGATGGGCGTGTTTGAGATGCCGTGCTACTCGAAGGGCACCTTCGCTGTGGCGAAGACGATGGGCGACTGCACGCAGAAGAGCGGGCTGATGAGCATCATCGGCGGCGGCGACAGCGCGAGCGCGGCGGAGCTGAGCGGGGAGGCGAAGAACATGTCGCACGTGTCGACCGGCGGCGGTGCATCGCTGGAGCTGCTGGAGGGCAAGTCGCTGCCCGGCGTGGCCGTTCTCTCAGACAAGGATGCAAAGGTGGCTGCTGGTGCTGCTGCGGGGAATGATGCTTGCTGCTGCGGTCCCAAGTGCCGCTGCTGCAAGTGCAGTGCCGCTCGTGGCGTACTCGGTGGTGCTTGCCCCATGATGGAGATCGTGAAGCTGCTTGCTGCCGTGCTGATCGGTGTTCTCATTGGTCGCCGCATGGGTGGAAACCTCCTGAAGTAGAGCTGACCTGTGTGCATGTGCTGCGCGTTTGCGGGCACACACACGTCAAAGCGGAATGGCGCTCGCTGTCGTTGTAGTTCGTAGGGCGTCATGTCTCCGTTGTTGGTGCGTGTGCTTGTGGGAATGCTCAACACGCGGCTGATGGAGTGTGTATGGGGTCGGCCGTGTTCCCGGCGTTCACCCTCGGACGGCACTTCCAAAAAATAAAATGTTTTCTTTTGTTCTTTAATTTTGACGTGGTGTCTCTCAAAAAATCGCAGGAAACAAAGAAGTGCATCGAAGGCGCTCAACGAAGCCCTCTTTGGCTCTTTGTCGCCGCCTCCTCTGCCTTTTGATTATTTTTGATTAATGTGTTTTGATTTATGTATTGACGAAGGGCCTCGAGTGTAGCCAAGCGTCAATGAAGCGTTGCTTCCTGGAAGGATGAATGTCTTGCGACACACTCCGTTTGCCAGATCTTCATGAGTGGTGTCATGCTTCTTGTTCCATGACCTTCGACCGTTAACTCTTCTGCTTTTGAGCGATGGGCATCATTGAGTACAGTTCGAGTGGATGAGTCTCACATATGCACTACTTTCTTTTTCATCGAACTTCACGCATTGGGGTGCTGGTATCGCTAAAAAGGCTTGTGGATCTTTTGTGTCCGACGTGGGCGACGGTCCGCGTGCGGGTGAGACGCCGCCGCAAAGGGTTGCTGTCTCCCCTTCGAAGGCGGCGATGCTTCGGAAGGATAGACAAGAGCAGAGGACCAGTTGAGACTGCCAGTGAGGCCCATTATTTCCTTTCTTACTTTAACGAAAAAAAGAGAGACTTGTCGCATTAAAGTGTGTAGCTGCCGCGGAATTCTCTCTCCCCCCAAAAGTTGAAGGGCATCTAAGCCAGTGCGTCCGCGCATTTGTTTTTGTGTCTTAACCTCTATATACCGATACACATATCCATCTTCATGCGCGCTTCTATGCTTTTAGGGGGCAGCGGTGCTTGGTAAACGTGAAACACCTATTAATCTTCCTTGGGTGACACTGTCGGTGAAGGCAAAGGCATCAACGACAAGGTAACAGTGAAACGTTTTCGTCTTCCCCCCCCCGCAGTGGTAAAAGAAGAAACGATAAACAATCGAAACAAAACAAAAGCATAAACACACACACACACACATACGAAGAGTAAATGAGGTACCAAGGCAGATGCCTGCGTGCCTACAAGCGTGAGAGCCGCGCATGCGGCCGGCGCGCTTTATATAAAGGGACGAGTGTGTGTGCGTGCAGGGCCTTTGAGGTGGCGCTCCGCTTATCTGCTGCGTTTTAGTTGTTCTATAGGTGATGTATCAGGAGGGAGTGCTGACATGGACACAATGCTGTGACGGTGCGCTCGCGCGTCCCCCCTTTTTATTGTTGTGCTCCGGCGCGTTTTGTTCCATTGTGCATCTCGCGTAGCCACCTGCTGACAACGGATGCTAGGAAGATCCAGGTCCCGCCGTCACAACTTCTAATCCCAAATTTCAGTTCTCTCTCTCTGCTTTCACTTCTCCCTTCATTGCGGTGTTACTTCACTTTAGAGACTGATGCGCTGCTGCTCTCTGTCGTCGTCTCATCGGCTTTCGTTAGACAGCTGCTCTTCCACTATTTGTTGTCTCATCTTTATTGTCTTGTTAACGCTTCTGCTGCCATTTCACGTTGCCCTTTCATTTCTCCCTTTTTTTTTTTTTATCGATCCCTTGTCGTGGGCGACCGATCAATTTCAAGGGTCTCTGGTATTTCTTGTAGTCATGACGTACCCGTACAACGCCGCGGGGTCGCCACTCCGTTTCCAAAGCCCGACGTTCCCCACCAAAGCGTATGACGGCGACGCGTTTACGGGGGAGGGCTTCGTTGCACCTGTCGACCTCACCGTTTCCCACCACTCGCGCAATCAGAAGTTGCCGCCTTTGAAGCGCTATTGGCGTACCCGTAGCGTGCGACGCAACCATGCACCAGCCGCAGATATGGAGGATGCGAAGGGCGATCCACACAAAGCCAAGATTTTGTCGCGATCCGGCACGAGCAACACCGACATCAAGGAAAATGAGTTCACCTACATATCTGGCCCGAAGTACTTCTTTCAGCAGTTTGTTCGGCAGTACCCAATTGCCGCCTTCTTTGTGTGGACGTTTCTCTTTCTGGTGGAGCTCGCCATGGTGGTCCTCTACATTTTGCAGTCGACGGTAAGCTACGACGTCACCTGGGTCGCCTACGACACCCATGATCACACTGCGTGGTTCTACGTCCGCTTTGTGCTCTCCGTCGTCTCGCTGGTGCAGCTCTTCTTCGCTTACTCGCTTAGTCTCATGACCCTCACTGTAGTACTCATCACGTCCATCTACCAAATTATAATTTTTTTTGTGTCGCTCGCGCCTCACCTCGCGTGGGTCAGCCGCCTCTACGTGCCCTACTTCATGCGATGCTGGCCAATGCGGCAGTACTTCCTCTTCATATTGGACTCCATCGCACTGATGGTACCGCGAAACCGGAAGCTGGACCTGCTGCGTCTCGCCTCTGGCCCGCTGACGCTCTTCATTTGCATGGTGTTCTCGGCCGCCGGCTTCTTCCGCATTGACCAGTGCTTTCAGGGCATCCCGATGAACGTCGCCGTTTCGATTTATTTCGTGGTGGTCACCGTGTCGACAGTCGGCTTTGGTGATGTGACCCCCAAGACGCCCGAGGGCAAGGCCATTACCATCGTCATCATCTTCGTCTTCATTGCCAAGATGCCAACTTTTATTCGAGTCATTCGGTCCACGGCGAAGATCTTGAAGGCGTATCGCTCGTACACCGGCCGCAAAAATCACTTCGTCGTGTACGGCAGCGTCACTCGTGAGGAGGTCATTTCCATCCTCGACGAGGTGTTCTGCCTCCACCCCATGAAGGCGGTGTGCTTCTGCAATAAAGAGTTCCCCCCCGACGTCATCTCCATCGGCCGGCACCCAACGTACCGCCTGCGCAGTACATTTCTCATTGTGGACACACTAGACTCCTTCGCGGTGCGCCGCATGAGGGCGGAGGACGCAGCTGGCGTCATTATCTTTCCCATCCGCGAAGGTTACTCCTCGCGCGTGGATGACGATGTGATGCTGTCCGCCATCATTTTCGAGCGCTTTGTGCCGCGTGTGCCGCAGTACATCTGGCTCCGCTACGGCTTCCACGCGAAGCTGCTCAAAGGTCAGCGCTCCTGTGTGATCGACGAGCACATGAAGCGGAACATCATGGCTAGCGCCTTGCTGCTTCCTGGAATTGTCCCTTTCCTCGTGAATTTGGTGCGTACGGCATGGGCTGAAGGAACGGAGCCGCCCACGCTGTGGACCGACGCCGGCGTGAAGGATTGGAAGTGCCAGTATGAATACAGTCGGCGGAACGTGATCAGCACCTTTCCTGTGCCGCCGCGCTTCGTAGGGGTTTCGCTGGGCCACGTCATCTCTACCTTTAAATACCGCGAAGTCCTCATCGTCGGGGTGGAGGAGAACGCCCGCAATGTGATGCGATACGAGCTGAACTACCACCTGGAGGAACAGGACGTGCTTATGGCGGTGTACGAGCGGACCCGCAACAGCCTCGCCAAGGCGTTGGAGGAGTTTAACTCTTCCGGACCGCTGAACGAGGAGGCCCGGGGGCAGTACGGCGCGCGCTTTCGCCAAGGCCTCAACGATGAAGAGCTGTTGCACGAGAACATGAACACGTCTTTTGTCTTCTACCCCTACAACAGCTCCGCGTCTTTGTGCGATGCAGCACAGTCACATGAGGCTAGCGGCGGAGACGGTGCGGCTGGAGAGGGAGATAACAAGCCGCCGTCGGAAGAGGAGGCCGTATCGGAGGAGGAGGTGCGGCTGGCGCTGGAGCGAATTCCGTTTCCCTCGCGCAACCCTCGCGGTGTCCCACTGGCTTCTCTGCCGCTGAGAGGCAAAACCTTGACGCACCTGTGGTACCTCACACGCCGCTACGATGGCCTCGTGTCGGACCCGTTCATGTCAACCGCGGACCGCGGGGAGGCCTTGAAGGAAGTGGTAGACAAGATTAACACCACAGTGCTGAACGCGACCGAGGCTTTTCTGCTTTCATCGGAGCAGGACCACGCGCTGACCGACGGTAGGCACAACGATGAGGAGGTGTTTCTCTTCATTGACCAGACAAGCTCTATTCTGCGGAAGACGAATACATCAGTATACGAGGACGTCATCTCACAAACCATCGCTCAGTACGAGCTGTACGTGATGATGCAGTGCATCTGTGCCGTGCACGCCCACTCGCGGCTAACGCTGCTGACGCTGCGCAAGTACCCCAACCAATTCCTGCACACATGGAAGGAAATCTTCAACACCCCATTGCGTTACATTCGCGGTCAGGGTTCGCTGGACTCTCACCTCAACTACGCCCTCACTGCGGACACAGACGCCTCCAAGGTTCGAGGTATTCTGCTCTACTGCTCGCAGATGGGCCCCCGCGACTTTGGCGACGTCCCGATCTTCTCCGTCGAGAACAGCGTACGTGATTTACTGGACTGGAACGAGCAGTCGCGGGAGGGCCGGCAGGGTCTGCCGGAGCAGAACATCATAGCGGAGCTGCAATCTTTTCTTTCCTCTATTAAGGTGTCGCCTTTTCACACGGACTCCGTCTGGCGGGCTCGCGGCGAGGTGAACTTCCAAGACGCGCTCGCCTTCATGATGGGCCGCTGCTTCTCGTCGAACATGCTCTACACGCTGCTCATTCACAGTCACCGCGACCCCCGCATTATCAAGTTCTTCGAGATGGTGCTGAATCTCACCTCGACAGCGGAGATGTTCGATAAGGCGATCTGGACCAACCGCACCGCAGAGTCGAAGACACTCTTCAGGCTGTGCGGTAACCAGGCGCTTCACTTCCACACCTTCGGCGACGCTTTTGAGTTTTTGATTTCCAAGCGCCAGTGTGTGGCCATCGGCGTGTTTCGGCTGTTTCCGGCGTCAGAGATGCTCAGCGGGACGCCGCGGTACTTTGTCACTAACCCGCCGATGTGCATGCCGCTGCTCATGGAGGACATCATTTACTGCCTAGACGGAGGCACCGGTGCCATGCGTCTGTGAGGGGCTTCTACTTGACGGCGGCACTCGAGTGAGTGCGGTTACGCAATTTCTTTCCCCTGTGCTGCCACGACGCGGCTTCTACAGGCAGAGACTCGTAATGCAGTGCCTTTTGTGGTCGCTGTCGTGCTCCAGCCTCACCTCACCAGATACCCTGATGCGTATGAGCTCTGCCGTGAAGCATTCGGTTGGCTTTACTGCGCTTGCTTTGTAGGGGGTAAAAGGAACGTTCCACAGACTGTATAGTGCGCGTACGGCCCTCCGATGCGTTGATGTGAAACAGGCGAATGCTTGCTTTCGGGTGGCTACTTCTTCGAACCCAAATGCTGAGGATGTATATGCCTGTTTGTGTGTGTGTGTGTG
>LJSK01000175.1:39752-55081 GCA_001299535.1 Leptomonas seymouri
CACACACACACACACACGTATACATGCGCAGTTGTCGGATGTGCACTGTGATTCGGTATATTAGTCGATTGCTTTTGTTTCTTTTCCTGAAAATCTGAAATATATTTAATGGCAAACTGCAAATACTACACACAGTCGTAACAAACACAAACGTACATACACACGCACACACACGTTTCAACGGAGACACGCAAGGCAAAGCAGCGGCCAAACAGCATCCTCTTATCGTTATTTTTCTCAAAGGTACAAAGGAGAGCGAACTAAGAGAGCGCGCGAAGCCAGTGCATCTTCAACGACACTGAGAACCACACTGCAGCCTTCCGAGCCTGTCGTTCTTCATAAACACAGTCAAGTCAAGTTCTTCTTGCTTACCTACTGTAGCTTATTCATAGATTTCTTTTTTTGTGTGTTCACTGTGAAATATTTGTCTTCCTCTCTTCCGCACTGTTTTGCGTTTCGTGTCACCTGAAGTACTCCTTCATAATGGCTGATCCTTTAGTGCAGTTGCTGGAGATTGAGCTGCTGGGCTCCAATCCGGATGCGTACACGAGCCAGTTTCAATGGCGCATGCGACTGGGAGCGGCAGAGAGTTTGCCAGAGCCCATCTCCGTCTCTTTTGTCTGGGTCGGTAGTGCTTCCTCTTCGCAATACGATCAAGCCCTCGACGACTTCGATGTCGGTCCGCTAGAGAAGGGGACGACAGAGTTCACGCTAGAGTGCGACGCCCCCCAGATGGAGCTGGTGCCGACCGAGGACGTGGTGGGTGTGACAATTCTCCTCATTTCGTTTCAGTATCGCGGCCAGGAGTTTCTGCGCGTGGGCTACTACACACAGGTGGCGTATTTCAACGCACAACTCAACCAGAGCCCACCTGCGGAGCCGCAAAAGGAGTTGTTAGGTCGTTTTGTCGCTATGCCGCAGCCTGTGGTCACCGTAATCCCGATTGAATGGGGGCAGTAGAGGCGAAGTCACGCTGGATGCTTTTGTTACGTCGTTGCTGTCTACCTACCTTGGCGCTCATACACAGAAATAAATTTTCAATGAACCGCGAACGTTTGGCTGCACTGTAAAAAGCGCCGTTGTGTGTGTGTGTGTGTGGGCGTGTGTCTTCTTCCCTCTGTGCGATGCGGGGCGTTTGGGTTGCAGTGGAAAAGGAAGGCAGAGGGAAGCGTCTGCCAGCGGCTTCATTCCGTCTTTGTTTTGTTCGTAAAGTTGTGTTGTCGTGGATGTGCCATAGAAGCAAACGCGGAGACTTTGCGTATTGTAATGCATCGTTGTAGTAAGCGAAGGAGCTTCATCGATGCAGCTTTATAGATGAGTAGTTTCTCTCTACATGCGTGGTACTCTGGCGCTCCCCTCGATGCCGTCGCAGCAATGTGGCGTTTCTATTACACAGATGTTATTCGTTTGCTAGTTTTAGAACGCGATTCCGCTGCGCTTTTGAGTTGATATTCGTGAGTACCTACACATATACATATACATATACATATATTCTCTACATGGGTGATATCGCACGAAGTTGCTTCATGCAGATACCTGGAGGGGGTTGCGGCACCCGCATCGCAACGCCGGGAGCAACTGCGTTAAGACGAAGGGAAGACAAACGGTCGTCAGGGGTACGACAGCGCGCCGGATTCCATCGTGCTTTTATTATCGTCTTCGCAAAACACGCGCTGCGGAAGGCCGTTGTACCGCTTCCCCCTTTTTCGGTTTTCTTCCTCGATATCGGTTCGTTGTGCAGGTCGAAATGCTTTTGATGCATCACCATCAGTGGGATGATGCACAACCGTTCAGCGTGCTCTCTTTTGTCTTTCTCTTGGCCTTCCCCTATTCTGCAAGACACTTCTGAACCAGCGCGTTTACAAAGCTGCAAAGTCCCTGCAGTGCGTCTTGAAATCCAGCACTGCTCTTCATTTATTTATTGCTTCTCTGCTCGTTTTTTTTTTTTACTCGCACATATTCCATACGGCGAGCAATGCTGTCGCCTGAGGAGTTGAATGTGCTTCTGCGAGATGAGCGGGCGTGGCGCAGAGCCGCGCAGAAGCAGATCGAGGACGAATTTAGCAGCGCTGCATCAATTTGCAGCAGGGAGGCGAGTTGGCCTATTTTCCGCCGTGGTACGAGCGACAATGCATTTTCGCTGAAGTTTGCAAATTCACTCCGGACAGTGTCCTCGGCTGGCGGCCTCACAACAACTTCCTCGCGTGCGTGCGCGACGCTCCTACGAAAAAAATGGGATACGAGTGCGCGGTGCGTGACGGGCTGCGCTGTCGCTGACCCACTCCAGCAGTTTTTGGCCCGTAATTTGCAGAAAAGGCGATCCCCGTCCAAGCAGGTGAGACCGCGAACTCGCTCTGCTTCATCCATTCGTGAGCACGAGCGTCGGCGTGCCATTGAACGGGTCAATCAGGAGATCGTAAAGCTGGAGAGAGTGGAGCGACGCGAAATTACGGCGGTATGCTGGGCACGCAGGAGAGCCCTCACGACTTCCTTCTTCAAGGAAATGGTAAACTTGCTGTTGCTTGCAGAGCTCAACAATCGTCGGGTTATTTTCAGAGCCTGGCAAGAGGAGAAGTGCGCCCTATCCTCAACCATGCTATTCGAACAGGAGCGACTGACGAACATGATGCCTTGGCAGTTCAAGCGGCTCTGCCGCCTTATTCACGCCGAGACGCTGGCTCGCAATCGCATTTTGAGTGATGAGAGGGCGTGCCGTAGCTTGCAGGAGCAGTGCGCTTGCGTCGGGTATTTGAGGGCGCTGGAGGCGGAGATTGAAGCTTGCAAGCGTAGGGAGCTGCGGCTGCTGCGTCGCATCACGTAGCAGCGGCTTACTTCGATAGCTGTGCCTGCCCGTCACACGTCCACGCACGTGGACGCTGACACCGACACACCGCTGCCGCCGTTTACCTCTCTTTCGTTCTGTTGTGGGCAATAGAAAGAAACAAAAGGTTTCTTGATCGGGCTCGTGCCATAGAGGGCAGAGGATATCACTTCTGCGTTGTCGATACTGCGTTATTTCTTCCTAACGTTAGATGGACATTAGAGCGTCTTAATTAGGGTGCTTTTGCACACTTCAGGAAGAGGAAAAGGCAAATCATCAACACACACACACGCAGGACGGACGGAGAAGCAGCTGTGTCTCCACTGAGTGTAATGGGAACTGCGTGACGCTGCGCCGTCTGACAGCGCATGAGGCGCTGCTTCTTTTTATTGTTGCTACACTGTGCTGATGCCCGTCGATCTACAGCCGCTTGGAGGACAAGAAGAACGCGTGGCAGTCTTTTACCATGGTGAAGGACCGGTATGACAACTCCTTTTCTGTTGTTCGGTGTAGGGGCTCAAGAAGTGCTCTTGCTCGTGGTGGAGCCTCAGCCAGCGGACCTCCATCAAATTCATTCACTCCTCACTCTCGCCTCTTTGTCGGATGTTTTGTTCGCAGCTGAGCATCACAAACGGGCTTCTGCGCAGCAGAGTATTCTTTCAAAAGAAACGCTGGCTTTCATTTTCATTGTGCCGCAATACCCGCTTTGCTCTTCCCTTCCTTCTGCTTCTAGCTTTCGGGCCCTATAGGTCAGCCTCCAATCTTTGCGTTCTACCATAACCCTTCCTATTTGTGATTTCTGGTGCTCTCTACAGCGCGCGACAATGCCAGCTGTTAATCCGTACCTGTGGATCGTCGTCATTGGCGCCTTCGTCTCTTTCTTGACGGGTGCCGGTGTGGGCATGAATGACTTGAGTAATGCGTTCGGTACCACATACGGTGCGAAAGTGCTGACGCTCACGCAGATTGTCATTTTGGCCTCCATTTGCGAGTTCACCGGCGCCGTCTCGCTGGGTGGCGCCGTGACTGCGACGATTTCGGGCGGCATCGCCAACCCCAAGGACTTCGTCGACCACCCGTACATTTTCATGTATGGCATGCTGTGTGCCTGCGGTGCCGCCTTCTGCTGGCTCGCCATCGCAACGTGGCTGACGCTGCCCGTGTCGTCCACGCACAGTATCTGCGGTGGTGTGATCGGATTTGCACTCGTCTACGGCGGCGGTGGCTCCGTCAGCTGGGCCGACCACCAAGACGACTTCCCCTTCGTGAAAGGTGTCGTGCCCATAATTGCGTCGTGGTTCATCTCGCCGCTTCTGACGGGTGCCGTTGCGGCTATGATTTACGGCACGGTGCGCTTTTTCGTGTTGCGCCCCGCCAACTCGGTGCAGCGGGCGATCTACACTCTGCCCATCATTGTCACCTTCGCTTTCTTTCTGGAGGTCTTCTTTGTGCTCTATAAGGGTGCTAAGAGCCGCCTGCATTGGGGCGTCGGCAAGGCAGCGTGGGTGGCCGCTGTTGTAGCCGTGGCGGCGGGCGTCCTCTCGTGCGGCTTCATCCCGCTGCTGAAGCGCCGCGTGGCCCGCATGGAGATGAAAGCCGCCGAGCTCGCCGAGTTGGAGGGGCGGCCGACGGAAGAGGTGGAGGCGGAACTCGTGCGCAGCGGCTACGAGGACAACATCAATGACGAGGCCCGCATTAACCGCCTTTACTTGAGCGTCCCGCGTGTGAACGAGGACCCTGTGGCGGCCCGCATGGACGATGCGCGCAAGAAGGGCGAGGCAACGACCGGCGCCGTTGTGCGGGACGAGGCGGCGGAGGACAGCGACGACGGTATGCCACTGCCGTCGGCGAGGCCGCCCACTGCGAGCGGACTGGAGGTGCAGATGTTCAACACGCATGCCGAGATGGTATACCGCTTTTTGCAGATTTTCACGGCCATCTGTGCCTCCTTTGCGCACGGCGCCAGCGACGTGAGCAACGCCGTAGGCCCACTGGCGGCCATCTACTCCGTGTACACTACCGGCGCCGTTGCCACCAGCTCCTCCATTCCCATCTGGGTGCTGTGCCTCGGTGGTGCAGGTCTGGTCGTGGGTCTATCCACGTTTGGCATCCGCCTCATGAGGCTGCTGGGTGAGAAGCTTACCGTCATCACTCCGAGTCGCGGCTTCTCGGCCGAGCTGTCAGCGGCGTTGGTGGTGTCGTTTGCGTCCGGCTACGGTATCCCCGTCTCCTCCACGCACTGCATTACGGGTGCTGTGATAGCGATTAGTATGATGGACGTCGGTTTCCGCCGTGTGCGATGGATTATGGTGCTGAGGATGTATGGTGGATGGGTCTTCACCCTTGTGGTCACGGCTGTCATGTCTGCGACGTTCTTCGCACAGGGCATCAACTCTCCGTCTTTGTAGGCCTTGTAAAAGGGACTGAATGCATCCGGAGAAAGAGAAACTACAGGAAATGGGCATGTGAAGATGGGTGCAGAGCCTTTGACAGCGGGGAAGTTCGCCTCTGTCTCTCTCTCATTATATCCGGGAGTTAGCTCTGCTGACCTCCCTTCTACTGTCTTTTAAAGTCTCTACGCGCAGTGCACCGCCGTTGTGCTCGCTGCGGGCACCGATGCTGTGCTAAACAAAGCACCCGTAATAGTAAAAACGGTACAAGCACGAAAACAGGCCGATTGCTGATCATTCAATCATGTTGCTCGCAGTTTCGGACTGCACAACGACTACTCTTTCCTTTGCATAGCATCAGTTGTAAGCCGATGCAGACCACAACAGAAGAACAATAAGAGGTGAAAATTGATGGACGAAAACCGATATGGAATGGAGAAAGCTCGCGAAGAAGCACACGAAGGTCTCTCTGCACCCAACATCGAACCTGCGCGAGTTGCGAACAGGACGAGTTGCTCAGCAGGCGCGTGCTTTTGTTCTTCATCAACACCCCCTTTTGGATTTTTTTAACGAAGAGTGTATTTTTTCTTCTGTACTTTTGACTTTGAGCGTTCTGCTTGATTGCCGTGTATGCGTGTAGGCGAGAGTATGCGCGTGCGACCGTCGTTGCCCAACACGTAGCGGAAGCAAGAGTAAGCCAGACGCTAGCAAAGCACGAGCTTTCCTTGAAACACATTAAATTCTGTTAGTTGCCATGCTATTTACATGTCAATACGCACATGACATTTTGGAGTTCCTTAACGATAATTACTCCCGGCTCTTTCTTTTCTTTTCTTTGTTTTGTTTTCTGCTGCGTCATTGCTCCACAGTTTAAGCGGCTATACAGTGGATGTAAGCCCCTGTCTTGGTTGTCAGAGTGGTATATATGATGTACAGCTCTTTTATTCGAAAGTGCTTATAAATGACTGTGCATCGCGTGTCTGGCGGTTCTATCGTCTTCGTTTGCCAAATGGCCTCTGCTATTTACAGAGAGTTGAAGCACGTAATATATATGCTCACGAGCTCATAGCTACGCCCCACCAGATTTGTCTTCCAGGTAGTGCTTTTGTTTCTCTCGAATGCCTTTGCTGCAATTGCACACGTGAATCTCTCTTCTGTCCCTTCCCTAACTCTTTTTTTGTGGCTTGTACGTGGTGGACACCGCCTCTTCCCCTCTCTTGCTCTGTGGAGCTTTACGGCACCCCTTCTGGCATATCTTTGCTGCTTACCGTTGACAGTAGGCCCCCGCTTTCGTGCGTTCGTTGTTTTCACGCGATAACGGAAGCAAAGGCCCCCTTTCCTCCATAAATATAAGTATATACATATATGCATATTAGATATATTGGGGGAGTCTTCGTCTCTCTCTCTCGTTCGCATTTTTAAATGCAAAAGCGCTTGCGTCGTGCCGATGATGTTGGACTGAGTCCGCTAAAGGCGAAAAGAGAACTCGATGCGTCGTGGATTTCCGTGGTGAAAGGCGAGTTGGGGGATGGCTCGCCTCGCAACCCTTTTCGGCTTCCCCTGCGTGCTGAGCCAAATAAAAGTGGGTGTATCCATTGTATAGAGGACACTTGTGAGTGTAAGTGGTTCGACGAGCAGCTCCGCCGCTGCTACGCCTCCTTATCCCTCAAGAGAGAGACGGAGCGCCTAAAGAAGCGAGAGTTGTGCGCCAAGTCGATTTTGCCTCCATTTGTGGCTCGACTCATTCGCATCTCAGGCGTCTCGTCTGGCGAAACCTTTTATGATTTGGGCTGTGGAAATGGCAGTGTGCTGTTTCAGGTAGCGGCGTTGACTGGCTCTCGTTGTATCGGGGTAGAGATTAATCCGCACAACGCGCAGTTGGCGAAAGATGCGTGGGCATACATGAAGCCGATCCTGGAAAGTAAATACGCGCGGAAGCTACAGGTTGAAATTGTCTGTGCGGACTTCTGCGAGCTTCTGCGTGACCCTTTGTATTTTACTTCCCCATGCGTGATCTGGGCGGCGAATCTTCTCCTGCCGAGACCAGTGAACCATTTCCTGTCGGAGCGGTTTCGCAGCGTGCCTCAAGGGACACGCATTATGTGCTTTGAGGACTTCTATCCACACTCACGATCGCTCTCCCGCATTCGCGACCCTGACGCCTTTCAAAAGTTCATTTTTCGCGATTATCAGTGGCAGCCAGGGACGGTGGAGTGGTGTTCCATGAGTGGCCCTTTCTATCTGTACGAGAAGCGTATGTGAAAACAGCGGCGGCTGGCCACTTGACAGCGTTCTTTCTCGTAAATCCCATTTGTCTTCTCGGGTGAGTTGGTGACTGTCGTTCATTTTGTTTCTCTCTTTCTTCCTTGTTTTGTTTGATGTGGTGCCAACGATACACTGCGGTGCTCTACCAAGAACTGCGTGCGTGCTCGTTGGCTTTGCTGGGGCTCCACGAGCTTCCGCATCCCCCACCTCCGTCTACATATATAGATGCCGTTGCTCAAATTTGTACACCCGCTTCACAGCTCTTTTCCCCCTTGTGTATGCCGTCTCTTGTCACAACCGAAGTTCCTTTTGCGAACCGCGCACTGCATCATGGCCCCCCTCTCCCCCCATGCATCTAATGTATTGTGCCTTGGCGCACGATGCCTCTGCTGGGACGGGAGAAATTTGTGTAGGATGGACACACTCGCTGGGCGTTAACCGCCTTCAATGGTGCTGTTGTATCTTCGCTTCTTCTTTTTCCTGTGCGAAGTACGACAATTTATGCAGCACACGAAATCGTCAGAAGCGCCTTCCGCACCGTGATCTTCTTACACATCCCACTGCGTTTTCCCGCTCATGTTAGCTGAGCTCAAGGGTGCCAAGGCGCTCTTCTCTCTTCCATGTTTTCCTCTTCACCGCTTCTTCCGCCCTTTTGCTTTTTGCTCTCCATCGCAAACCCGTGAACGAAAAGTGTGAAGCTACAATGCTATTTTTAGCCCGAGATGGAATGAAAGGGCAGCTGATCGACACGGAGACGCGTGCGGTGCTGCGTAATTACTCGCTAGGCGAGGTGGCGCGCAATGCACTGGTGTACGCCCCAGCAAGTCAGACTGTCATTGCTCATCAAGCACGCAACTGTGCACTCTTTCTATCCGCTGCGACTCAGCAGCCGCTGCAGCGCAGCTTTACGCCGGAGCTGATTTCCAGCTGCGCCGTCACCAAGTGCGGCACCTTCATGGTCTCTGGTACTGTGAACGGCACCGTCTTACTGTGGAACCTCATCTCTGGGGAGCTGATCAAGAATTGCAGGGGACATCTGCGTTGCATTAGGTCTGTGGCGATCTCTTCAGATGACTCCCTCGTCGCCACCGCCTCGGAGGACTCGGTGTGTAAGGTGTGGAGCCTCTCCTCCTTGGCTTCGCTGCGCATGCGCGAGGTTGTGCCGCGCTGTGTGTTCACCGGACACTCGCTGAGCGTCAACTGCTGTGTGTTCCTACAGCGGTCCAACATGCTCTTGACTGGGTCGAGTGACCGCACCTGCCGGCTTATCGACGCATGCAGCGGGGAGCAGCTGCACTCCCTTGCGGTAGGCGACGCCATCACTGCCCTCACCGCCAGCCCTGACGACAGCTGCATCGTCGCCGGGACGCAGAAAGGTTTTTTGTACTTCAGCGAGCTCTACTCGGCTGCCTACGGACTCCCCGTTGCGGAGGCGAGCGGCGGCGGTGGTGTCGGTGGCGGCGAGGCCATTCTGCGATCGCCCAGCGCGGATGGCCACCACTCACCGGTTGTGTTTCTCCATAGCGACCCCGCCCAGCCGTCGCTGGTGCTCACGGCAAGCGAGGGTGGCGCCGTTTTGTGGTATGACATACATAATGGTCGGCTGGTGAAGGAGTGCGTTGGCTCCCAGAAGGGCAGGCTCCTAAGCTGCTGCCTTGTCCCCTCTGCGGCGCAGCACGTGAAAGGCATGTGTGCGCCGCTAGAGAAAAACCCAGTTGATCCGTCGAGGGGCAACTACCGCGTCACACAGCAGTCTGTAGTGCAGCGCACTACAAGGCGGATTGAAAAGCGTTCGCGAGAAGCGGACGGGGACATGTCTTTTTCGTGTGTCAGTGATGAGGACGAAGTGAGCGCGAAGCTAGAGGCGCTGAGGGCGAAGGGTGTGGAGTTGGAGGGTCTTCGAGCACGCTTGCAGCGTCAGGTTCAGAAGATGGCCACCGCTGCTAAGAGTTCGCATGTGAAGAGCGCCTCCACTATTTGACAGACGAGCGCTTTGGCTGCAACAGTTCACGTGGCGCTTTGGGTAGTCAATGCATCTTTTCTTTTAAGTGTGTATGCGCACTCAGCTAATAATCGATCGTTTAAGAGCTTTCAAATTCGAGAAGATGAAAAGACACCGCCACAGAAGCACCTACGGTGTGCGGCAGATGCCCCCATGCAAAGGCGTACGCTCCGCTAACGAGTGTTCCGCGCAGTGATGCGCAGTCTCTTTGCACCGATGCCATTATGCATGTGTTGGCACTTGTCTACGTTGCCTTCGTTGCCCCAGCTGTTCGCGCACCCGTCTTTCACATGCGTGCCTTTGATTTGCTTCGTTCTTGTCTTTGTTCTTGCGTTGTCTTCAGATTATGTGCTGCTCCGCTTCGCCTCCTTTCTTTTGATTTCTGTGGTCTTCTCCTCTGCAGTGTGCGTGCGACGTCGCATCTTCGGCTTCTTCCTGCGTGTACGCGCTCAGACGGGCGTAGCGCCACTTTCTCAAACAGAAGGAGAGTGAAACATCACTGGACGTAAACTACTAAAGGCTTTTTATTGAACAGATGGCTGAATTCGGCCCTGATTATCAGCGAAAAAAGCTGGAGATGTTGCCAGCGCTGATGGGCATGCGCGGTATTCTCAACCACCACATCGCGTCCTTTGATCACTTAATCGAGGTAGAGCTGCAGCGCATCCTGCTCAACGACTCCAACGTGGAGATAAAAAGTTCTGTCGACCCCGACTTTGTAATCCGTTACCAAAACATTCGTGTCTGTCGGCCACAAGAGATTGTCGGCAAAGGCCATGTACCCAAACCGGTGACACCGCAGGAGTGCCGCATCCGTGATATGACGTACCGCGGTGACATGATTGTGGACGTGCTCTACACCAGTCGCGACCGGTCTCGTGCAATGCTCGTTGAGAAAGACGTGAAGATCGGAACCATACCCATTATGCTGAAATCGAAGTGCTGCAACCTTTACCGCAGGACTCGCGAGGAGCTGGTGAACATGCGGGAGTGCCCAATGGACCCTGGTGGCTACTTCATCATCAAGGGTGTAGAGAAGGTGTGCCTCGTGCAGGAGCAGCAGAGTAAGAACCGTGTCATCACTGAGGCAGATGAGCACGGCGGCATCTCGTCTCACGTGCAGAGCAAGACGCATTACTCCATCTCCAAATGCGCCGTGACCTTCAAAAGGGGCAGCGTGGTCCTAACGCATCGCTCCTTCACGGAGGACATCCCTATTATTGTGGTACTCAAGGCTCTGGGCCTTGAAAACGACCAGCACATCACCCAATGCATCGGGACGTCACCCGAGTTTCAGAAAATATTGTTCCCTTGCTTTGAGGAGGCCCGCATGCTCAACGTGGTGACACAGAATGACGCACTGCAGTACATCGGTGAAAAGCGGAAGGAGACGATGTGGGAGATGGAAGAGACGCAACAGCGACAAATTCACAAGTCGAAGGCAGACAAGGCAGCCGAGTTTCTGGCGAACGTGCTGCTCTGCCACATCCGCGAGGCACAGGTGCAACGGGACTGGAATTTTCGGCACAAGGCGTTTTACGTCTGCTTTATGGTGCGCTGCATGATCGAGGCCAGCTTTGACGCCTCTCTCCTCGACGAGCGCGACTTTTATGGGAATAAGCGCTTTGAGACGACTGGGACGCTCATGGCCCTTCTGTTCGAGGACCTGCTGAAGCAGTTCAACCGCGTTGTAAAAACTGCCATGGATCAGCAGCTGTCCAAGAAGGATTCAACGCGACCCTTCAACGTAAAGCAGCTCATGGAGAGTAAAATGGAGGTCATTCAGAACGGAATGCGGATGGCCATCAGCAGTGGACGGTGGGATTTGAAGCGGTTCAACATGAATCGCCAAGGCATCACGCAGGTTCTGTCCCGCCTTTCCTACATTGCCTGCCTCGGCATGATGACGCGCCTTGCTTCCTCCTTTGAGAAGACGCGCAAGATTAGTGGGCCGCGCTCGCTGCAGCCGAGTCAGTGGGGCATGGTGTGTCCCTGCGATACCCCGGAAGGCGAAAGTTGCGGACTTGTCAAGAACTTCGCCACCTTAAGCCAGGTGACACTGGACCTGAACGATGACTACGTCCGTGCCGCAGCGCACTCGCTCGGTGTGGAGGAAATCGACACGGTGACACCAACAGACTTCTTGCATTATTACAGTGTCTTCCTGAACGGCACCCTCATCGGCATTCACCGATACCCCAATCGCCTCTGTGCCGGCATCCGCGCTCTTCGCCGCTCGGGCCGACTGCACCCACATGTGTCCATCTCCACGCAGCCGCGGCAGCGCACCGTTCAGATTGGCAGTGATGGTGGCCGCATTGTCCGCCTCCTCATCATCGTGCGTGGAGGAAAGCCGGCGGTGACGTCGCGCCACCTTGACCGTTTGCGCGACCGTCTCTGCACCTTAAACGACTTCTTGGTGGAGGGCCTCATTGAGTACGTTGACGTGAACGAGTCGAACGACTGCCTCATTGCCATCTACCCGGCGGAAATCGGGCCCTACACGACGCATCTCGAGGTGGAGCCGCTGTCGCTGCTGGGCGTTGTGGCAGGCATCATTCCTTATCCACATCACAACCAAGCAGCACGCAACACCTTCCAGTCGGCAATGGGGAAGCAGGCGCTCGGCACGGTGGCGCTGAACCAGTACATCCGAGCAGACACGGTACTGCTACTCGGCGCCTACCCGCAGCGGCCACTGTGTCGAACCAAAGCTATGTCGCTGACCAACTACGAGAAGCTGGGGGCCGGCATCAACGCGATGGTGTGCGTCATGAGTTACAGCGGGTACGATATAGAGGATGCACAAGTGTACAACAAGTCGTCGCTCGATCGGGGCTACGGGCGGTGCGTCGTGCTGCGCAAACACGAGGTGGACATCGAGAAGTTCGCCGGAGGCGAGTTCGACGTTGTGCTTCCACCCGAGAAAAACAACGGCAGCGGTAAGTTCAAGGCTTTGAACCCCGACGGAGTAGCGAGCAAAGGCGCAATTGTGCACCAGTACGATGTCCTCGTGAACAAGTTCACGCCCGTTGCCGGCAGTGACCCGAGACCTGTGCCCCTCATTTACAAGTACCCGCAACCGGCGGTGATCGACCACGTTGTCATCTCCCCCCCCGGCGACTACGACCGCTCACTGGACGTCGACCAGAAGATCAAAGTAGTCACCCGGGAGGTACGCCCGCCTGAGCCCGGAGATAAGTTCTCCTCTCGCCACGGCCAGAAGGGTGTTGTTGGACTCATCGCCAATGGAGTCGATATGCCCTTCAACGAGCAAGGCATGAGCCCAGACATGATTATGAACCCACACGGCTTCCCCAGTCGAATGACAGTGGGCAAGCTGATTGAGCTTGTCTGCTCAAAGGCGGCAGCCCTTAGAGGTTCAATGGGCGACGGTACGGCCTTCGCTGGTGACTCGGCCGACACCATCAGCAAGCAGCTGCTCTCCTTCGGCTACAACTATCATGGCAAGGACGTCTTTTACTCTGGCATTACAGGTGAGCTTATGCAGGGCTACGTTTTCTTTGGTCCCATCTACTATCAGCGTTTGAAGCACATGGTGACGGACAAGATGCACGCACGATCCACAGGACCCCGCTCGATGCTGACGCGCCAGCCCACAGAGGGTCGCTCGCGCAGCGGTGGTCTGCGCGTTGGCGAAATGGAGCGTGATTGCATGGTGGGCTATGGAGCGTCAAATTTACTGATTGAGCGCCTTCTGATTAGTTCCGACATGTTCGCGGCGGATATTTGCAACGTGTGCGGTAACCTCGGCTACAGCAGTCGGTGCACCTACTGCAAGGCGAAAGGCACTACGTCAAAGGTTAACATGCCCTACGCGTTTAAGCTGCTGATTCAAGAACTACAAGGCATGGGGGTGAGCTTGCGCCTCTCTATGGATTCACCGACGTAGCGAGAAGACCGCCTTCCGTGCAAAACGGTGAGAGTGAGCTGAGGAAAACGAAGATGCCTCCGTTCCGCTACATCTTGTCTTCCCCGTTCAATGGCTCTTGACAACAGCAAACATACCGTGTAAACAACGAAGAGTGGGTCACCATTTAACCATCTACTTCATATTAATTCAAAAGGCAATCGTTGAATCTGGACACCCAACTACGTTACCTGACATCGTTCTTCACACCAGGCAACTTTTTTCTTTTCCTTTCTCTCTAGAGGCCTGCGGCTCAGATGCAAATGCGAACGGAACGGCATCAGTGCGGCGCAGTCGCGTGCTCATGTTTAGGCGAGTGCGTACGTCACTTAAGCCATTTGATCGTGCCCTGGACTCTTTCGTCCTCCCTCTTTGACACCTCCCACCCCGTTCAACTCTCTTCTCGATTTCACGCTGCTGCGCCGACCTCATCAAAGACTAACTCGCACCTCTGCGAGGACTTCACACCGATGCATCGTGTATCTGCCTGTCACGTAAAAAGAAAATCTCGCCTGAAACATTTCAGCGTATGCCAAGAGAAGCCAGAGCCCACATACGAAGGTGCTGCGCGACTCCGTCCTCTACGTCGTCCACAATGGTGGCAGGAAGCGCACGTCGAGCAAGACCTACGAGGAGGTGTGCCGCATGCCGATGGCCTAAGTCGAGAACGTCGTGCGCTACGGCACCGCGAGTTCGGTGTACGCGCGCGAGGACGGAGACATCGTCTGACGTGGTAAACGCGCTCCCCATGCGCTGCCACATACTCCAGGCGACCTGTGAACCGTATTTGCATATAAGTATACTTCGTACATACAATGGCAGTCCTGCTGTAGTTACGTTGACAACGAAGGACTCATGCAGTACCGCTATCGAGCCCTCAGCTCCATTATCCAGCTCACCTTTTCCATTTACCAGTACTCCCCGCCCCCTACATCGCCGCTACCCAGATATGACGGAGAGGGAGTTGACAACGAAAAGGGTATAACCACACCACCATCTTCCATACGCTACATTCGTTATATGGTGAGCTCTTCGAGACGATCGAAGATCGGAATGATTTCTGGTGGGCTTCTCGTGATGCGATTTTATTTGCGGGGAGGTTTATAAGTTTAAATGCGGTGAATTGGCCTGTTGATCGTTGCAACGCGCGAATGGCCGATGCCACGCGCGGCCGTGTTCGTTGCACTCCATCGGCGCTGGATGCCGTTTTTTTTGTGCGCCTCTTCGCGCTACACGGCGCATGCTTCTCGATTCCTCGGACGTGCATGCCCCCTTCTCCTCTTTTTTTGGTGTGTTTTCTCTGGTGGTTTGGGATGCTGGGCGTCGGAGCTCTTGCGTTTTGTGTTTGCGTGTTTCTCTCCTGGTGGGCTTCCATATTTCTTTCACCACACTCTCAACCCGTTTGTACAAGCGTGTCTCTTCTTCGGATGGCTGTCAGGCTAGGGATACGGTCGGCCTCATAAGGCGGAACGTCTACCCCGATTTTGAATTCGGTGGCCGTGTAAATCATGAGGCCGCTCTACGACGGACAAAACGATTAGGAGACTCGTGCGAAAACGCGGACGGGGTCGACAACGAGGGCCAAGACGAAAACAGGGGACGTTGCTAGCTACTTGGTTGTACTAGCCGAGCTCCAATACCATCCATTGATGCAGATATACAGGGGAAGCGGAGTTCTGTACAACGTGGGAGAGCTGCCGGACACGCAGGTGAGGGAGAGGCCCATCGGCTTGGCAGGTTTCTACCGGCGGCTGCGCTTGCTTGCCTTTACCCTTCCATCACCCCTCGCAAGGAGCGCGAGTGGACTTTCCGGATGCAGCCGCGTTGCTTCGGCGCACACGAGAAGACGGTGCGGTGCCGCGACTTCCCGTGCTGCGAGGGCCTCATCCCTCAAGCGCAGCGCCTCCTTGGTGAAATCAT
>LJSK01000176.1:234-30127 GCA_001299535.1 Leptomonas seymouri
GGGGGGGGGGGGGGGGGGGTATTGCGCTGACGAAGCCCTACGGATCAGGAGCAGCAGCAGCTGATGGCGGAGGCCGCTGAAACGCCGCAGGCATCATGCGAGAGGATATCACACACACCTGCGTCTTCACCAGGGACGCGGTGAGTATCTCTGCCGAAGGGCTCCCCGCTGCCGCATCTGCGCCCGTGGCACCGTTGCCCTGCCGCGCCTGTGCAGCAATAAACGAAAAAAGTGAGGAGTGGCCCGTCGCGCCAGCGAGAGAAGCGCATGTGGTGCCACTCGCGGGCCCCATCCCGTGGTCGTTGCTCCAAAAGTAAGGCAGATTCCAGCGAATGCCGCTCGCGTCTCGATGGCACACGAAGACGTTCTCAGAGTCGCCGGTTGCGTCCACGTCAGCAGCTGGCACCTTCGGCGTACGTCCTTTACGCGAGTCCCACACGTCGATTGCCCCTGCTGACGTGAAGTACACGTCAATGGTACCTTCCGTCGTCGCCGGCGGACTCTCAGAGGAAGAGGGGGTTTCCAAGTGTAGAGGGACGTCACTACTTGAGGCACCTGCGCCACCATCGGCATGGGCCTCGTAGAAGGGTGTCATCGGAAGCACCTCGACGCTCGTGCTGTGGGGTCGCACACAGCGCAACGCGCTGCAAGCACAACCTGGGCTATCTTTCTCCGAGCTCATCGTCATCGATGCTCCGCCTGCTGCCGTTGCTGTGGCAGCGTTGAAGGCGCTGAATGCCATGGAGGCATTCAGCGCTACCGGACTACTGTTCATCGACACAGAAGCCCATTGATTTTCCGAAGGGGAACTTGGAAGCTCAGTCCCTCCACCACCGCCACTATTCAGATGAGGCAGGAGGGGGGGCGTTCGGCCACCAATAAGCTCAGAAGGCTGACGTTCGACGCCATCGAGCACCGAAAACGCGGTTGTCGCTGCACGCCCTGGCGCGCGTTCTCGTGGCACGCGCGGCGTAAAGCACTCTGCCGTGTCCTCCCCGCCGAGACTCGACACACGCGACAGCCGCAGCTGCGGGCCGCTCCCTGGGGAGTGCCACTCTTGGCCTCCACACCCGCCATGTCTGGGTGACCAGAATGCAGTATGTGTGCCACTGTTCTTATCAGAAGTCTGCCGCGCCTCGGGCCAGTAGCTGGACAAGTCCTCGTCCTCCCTCCACGTCAAGCCACCGCCAGGGACGGAGGTGTCCGACACCACCGTGGTGCTCGCCGACACCAAGTCATCCTCCAGCGCGAAGGAGTATCCCGCCTCATACGTGTGCGAGGAGTGCAACTCAAATGCAGAGGGTGAGTAGGCGCTAGCACGCGGCATGGAGAGCGGCGAGATGGCAAACACAGGTGTACTGACTGCAGCAGAAGGATCAAGAGTGCGGTGGGGGGCGACGGGTGCCCTCGGGCTGCCTACGGAGCTGACGGCCTCAGCGGCCCACGCCGGCAGGCTGTTGGTGCATACAGGAGGTGCCTTCGCACCTGAAAAAAGACTGCGTGCATGGTGCCCACCCGTATTTGAATTTAGGAGAGAGCTGCTGGCCAGCGTCGGTGGCTCTCGCGTCATTCTGCACTGTGTTCGCTCCGCCGAGTCCAATTCGCCACTCCGAGGCGCTGCGGATGCCGAGCTGAAGGTGTCCTCACTCACACTTCCGTCTTCAGCTGCCTCTCCTTTGCGAACCAAGTGCGAGCACCCCGGTGAGGCGCACGTGCGCTTGCCTTCGTCACACTCCTCAGGATAGGTCTGTTGCGCGTGCTGCGCGATTTCCTCAGCATGGTACCGCCATTGAGGAAGGGAACTGCCGTTGGGTGTGCGCGGAGGAGCCGGCCGCTGCTGGAGGCCTGGTGGCCCCAACGCGCTCGCTATGGGCATCGTCGGGACGCTATGGATCTTGTTTTCGGATGCTCCATCCTGCTGCCCTCCGGCTGCATCCGTAAACGCGCTCGACCGCTTCGCTTCCACACCGGTGTCATGGCGGTCAACACTTCGTGTGGGGTTCGTCGTACCCTTGGCGTTGTGCAAGTGCGCTCGCGTAGTGCAGGTCGCTGACACCTGCGGAGGCGGGAAGGTGGGGCCGGCCGCGCCCTCGCCCCCTCCCCTTGCAGTCGCAGCATCCGCCGCCCCGTCCTTGTCCATTTCAGAGCTGCTGCATTCACCAGACGTGCTGCGCGGGCGATGGGTCTCTGCCTGTGCCGTGCGTTCCTGCCGCACGGAGGAGTAGGCCAGTGTGCCGTTTGAGCTACGTCGACCACTGGAGCTTCGTGCCCCTCCGTCTTCCCGGTCAGCGTCAGACGGCACCTCGTCGCCGCCCACTTGCATAGCAGGCGGTCGCGGCACCGCTGCCACTGGCTGCGTCGGGTGCTCTTGCGGTCCTGCCGAGCCCATGCTGGCTGCCTCAGCTGTCGAAGCACGCTCAATCGCAGACAGAAAAAGAAAGAAGAAGACTTCGGAGCGGCGGTACGAGGTGATCGCGCCCGGCATAGGGCGCCGCTGCAGATACAAGCCAATACAAACATGGCTGTCCACGACGACGCTGGACCGTCTGTGGCCGTGATCCACAGCTAGCGCCTCTCCGCCATCGGGCGCGCTCGTCACACCGTGAAGGGCTGCAGAAGAAGCAGCTGTGCGGCCTGTAAGGGGTGCCGGCACGGTAATGGATGTCTCCATCAGCGCCAGCACCGGCACGAAGATCTTCGCGGATGGCAGCACGCTGCTACCGCCGCACGGAACCTCCACCGCTGCGGGCCCCTCGTGATTCGCTGTGTCCTCCACAGTGTTCGGCCCGCCCACGCTGAGGTGCAGCCTTGCGGCCTCAAAGGCGCGCCACTGTGCCTCTTCCTCAAGGAAAGCACGCTTGCAGGCATCGATTAACTGCGTGCCGTGCACGTCACTGCTGAAGGCGAGGCGCCAACGCCGATTGCGAAGTGTTTCGTGAAGAAAGGGCTGGAGGGCGCGGTACTGCTCCGCGTAGGAGAGCAGCGCATGCTTCGGGCTTCTTCGAAGTGCCGCTGCTGCAGACCCGCGGAGCGAAACGGGCTTCGCTGTCGTCGCCGTGGCAGTTCGCACCGACATGTTGGGTGTCGAAGGCGCCGCATTTATGGGCACCATCGCACCGATGCCGCACGAACGTACCTTGCCACTGCCCTCGCTCCCATCATTTGTACAAGGAGGGTGAGCCAGCCGGCTAGCCTGCGGCGCGTCCAGGCAGCTGCTGGGCACCACCTGCCGCTTCGGACTTCGATTCTCACAAGAAAGCTGCGCGACGTACACCTGCTCAAAAACCTTCTCTGTGCCGATCCCCATGGAGGAACCCTTAGAGCGGGAGCAGTCTTGAAAGGCTAAACACGGAGTATCGATGGCGCGAGGGGCTTTGTGCTTGCGCTTTTCGGAAGCGGCGGCTACCGAACGAGACGGCGACGCCCTGTTCTGACCCCCGCTTGACGCTCGATCGACCACGCCAAAGTAGTCTTCCGCGGAAGACGGTTTAATGCAGCAGGAGCCCATCTCTCTTCTGGCACCAACGAAAGTTGACGCTACCGTACCGCACGCGGGAGGGGGCGGGGGAGGGAGACCGCGCGTACGCGCACACAAGACAAATATCAAATTGCAGCTCGATTGGCAGTGCGCACTGACTTCACACTGTAGCCCGCAGAGGTAGCGTCTTGAAGCACACCGCCGTCTCGCTGAAGGTGGTGTATGCCCCACTCACGAGAGAAGAAATACAGGGTGGAGGCAACTGCCTCTCGATGTCTTGGCTTCCCCGATTGCACTGACAGCAGTCAGCACAAATGTGTATATATGCGCAATTTACGAAGTAAGCATCCAAAGACAAAAATAAGAAGGAATCAGCAAACTGCTGCAGTGGGGAGGCGACGGCTGAGTCGGGTTGGCACCTTCACGAAGGTCAGTCAACAGGCTGGGGCAATAGCCACACAACAGAAGCACAGAGAGGGAGAAGGAGAAGGGGGGGGATGAGAGACCCACAACTGTACGCTGTGTGTGCTTCTCGCTCATCATGGAGCAGGAATTAAACAATTATGTCCGGTGAAGGGCGAAAGCCTAAAGGAGTGGGGGACTCCTCCCTTTCGCGAAGAGAAGACAATAATCGAAGCTATATATAGGGGGTGTGCGACCGTGTGAAGCAGGGGAGCGGAGCATGCGCAGCAGCAGGTGATGGTAGGACAGCCCTTGACGATCGCGGTGCTCGGCAACGGCGGCGGGAATTCTACGCTGTAGCGCACGGCTGCTTGTACTACACACACTTCTCCGAGTCCAGACGGCAAAACGACGTGAATTTCCACTGCTGTAGAGGCGGAGAGGCGATTGCTGATGTGCGTTGGGGAGGAGCGTGGGGATGGCAGCAACACGTGAGTGACGTGCACGCACGAAGTACGATGCAAGCCCAAAGTGCACAGGTGTAGTCGTAGCAACAACCAAAGGAGAGGAGGGAATGGGGGGGAATAGAAGTAGAGAAGGAGACGCCCCAGGGCCGTGAATGACTTGGACAGAGAGATGCATGCGTGTTCCCCATGCAAGCTGCCTATTTCCTTTGGAATCTGATCGCCAGCCACAGCAGCTACCCTGCAATGTCTTGTCTGCACGCGGGGCTCTGTCGCTTCGTTTCTTCTTGAGGGTGGGGGGCGTTTGACGCTGCCCACCCAGAGATGATGCGCATGACTCTGCTGCACGTTCAGCAGCGTTTGTAGGCTGTGGCGACACCGTGATATGCCCACCAAAAAAAGTTCTTCGAGGAGGGGGCCGCGCCGGCCGCTCTCTCATCCACTACGGTACCTTGATGTTTATTTGTTAGCATGAGTGGCATTGAAGAACGGCAAAAAGCCAGGGATAAGAGAGGTGCATCTAGCGAAGGGGGGGGGGGCCAACACGTACCCCCCCCTACAGCAGAGAGCCGATGGTGGCGACGCTGCACGGCAGCACGTACCGTCCTCGCCTCCCTTCTCTCTGCATTCCACAGCATTGCCCACGCACTTTAGGAAACGCGAACACTATTAAGCGAACTCCCCCGTTACATCACTCTTCCTGCAGGTGCACGCCCGCCACCGCAGCAATGGTGGCTGCGGCTATTCCTCCACACCCTCGCTTTACTACGCCGGCATCTTGTCCGCCTCGTTCGCCAGCGCCTTTACCGTCTGTGGAGGCAGGTAGCGCAGACTCATCACCACGCGGTCGCTGGAGAGAGCGCAGTTGAAGTTGTAGGTGGTACCGGCCATCATTGCGAGAGGCTTAGGCATGCGCGCGTCGCTGCCCTCGTCAATGAGCTGCAATGCCTGGCCCCACTGCATGTCCCGCGAGAAGTTGTTGATCGTGTCGGCCGGGTCCGTTGACATCACCTCTTCCCCATCCGTCGAGATCCAGTAGAAAAGCCATGCGTGGGCCGTGCCGCTCTCCGTCGCCTTCACCTCGACCGGGAACGACTTCTTAAAGTTGCTGCGCTTTGTCTCCGCAAAGTCTATCGTCAGCAGCGGGATTGGCTCGGACAGCCGCTTGAAAGGCACGGAGCTCATGCGGAATCCGTATTGCTTCGTGAAAACCACACTGGTTGTGTCCTGCAGCGCCATCACGTGCGACAGGTCGATGCCGTTCCAGCTGGACACGGCGCATATTTGAGTGAGGATCTCGCACTCGATGGGCACGGCGTACTGCACGGCGTGCTGAGGCAGGATCTTCGTTGTCGGGCGCAGCAGCCGCTGTCGGGCATCGGCGATGTAGTCCAGCGCACTCTCGCCCAGGAGCAGGGTGCCAAAGATCTCCGAGACGAGGATGCTCGGCGGCTCCGGCAGGTCACGCGGGGTCAGCTCCGTGCTCAGCATGTTCAGCACCTTCACCTTGTCCTGCAGCCCGTTCGTCGCAATGTTCGACCGGGCCAGCGCCGCCATCTCCGGCGACCCCTCCACCGCCACCACCCACTTCGCATCCAGCTTTGCAGCCATCATCGACAGCAGCCCCGAGCCTGCGCCGATCTCCAGTACGCCGGACTGCCCAGGGAGGATGTGGCGCTTCAGCAAGTTGTAGTAAAACTCATTCCGCGGCGTGTCGTTCATCATGGCGTAGTGGAAGTCGTTCACCGCCTCGACGAGCGCCGTCGGCACGCGACGCAGCCGCGGCGGCACGAAGATGTGCTGCTCAAACCGATAATCAAAGTCCTCCTTGCGGCTGTTCTTGTTACTGTGAAGGTGGTTATGATTGCCATGCTGGCCGGGAGGGGCAGCGACAGCACCCGCGGGGTACCGCGCGCCTGGAGGAAGAAAGCCGATCTCCGCCTGTGGGTGGGAAGCGGAGGGCGCGAGGGGATGCCCGTTACCGCCTTTACTCTTCGCCTTCCCGATGTGCACGCCCGACGCCGGCACTGACTGTCGCTTCGGAGGCATGTCGGTGGTCGTGGGAGGCAGTGTAAGAGCCGAGTTATAGGAGTGTATCCTTGTGGTAAAGAGAATGGGTCCCCGTGTGCGGTGAAGCAGCGCCAAGTTGACTGCGTGTAACGAACGCGTTGTTCTGAGGGGGGGGGTAACTTCTGTAGATGGGTGGTGCAGGAGATGAAGGCGTAGGTACGGGAAGAGCAGCGAATACAAAACAATAGCAATTAGATACGGGTGCCAGTGTCTGTGCGCGGTCAGCACTACAGTAGCGCTTAGGCAGCAACCACACGCTTCCATCAGCGGCCATGTGCTAATGACCACAGCGAAATCCTGCGTGGGCCGCCGTTCTATTGGTTGCCGGCAACGCCGCTAGGGGCCACGCGGTATGAAGAAACCAAGTTCATATTAGCATATGGATATAGCTTTGCTTTTCTTTTCTCCTCCGTGTTGGAGTCTTCAGGAATGGGGCGGCACGCCTGCGCCCACAGCCGCCCCTGATCCAGACGCGATGCATCACCTACGTCGCTGTGCACGTCGACCTCATCCCCCAGAGCAGCACTTCAGAGGTTCGTTTCACTTCGTTTTGGGGTTCTTATTATGATCTGCTTATGGAGGCCGCTCTGTCTCAACTGCGAAGACGGCTGGCCAGGAAGCTTACACATTCCCTACACGAGCAGGCGTCGCACAGCGCCACAGCTTCGACAGGTGGAAGCGTGACGAGTGGCTACACCTACAAGGTGTTGTTGGCTAGGTTGGTTTCTTGCGTTGTCATGCTGCTCGGCTACGTCTGCCGGAACACCTGAGTCCTTGGCGCTCTTCGCTCCGTCCCGATGAGAGAGGTGCAAGCGGCTGCATCGCCTACAAGTCCCACAACACACATGTGCGGCTGTTGGCCGGTGCAGGAAGCGCCGCGGTGCCTCAGCTGCAGCAAGTCACCGAGAAAGCAAGTTATCAGCACTCTCTTTAAAGCAGCGCTCTTTCTATCTCTATCTCTCCCTCCCTCCCTCCTTCGTGCACGGAGCGGCGCGTGCAACACCGAAACAGCCTGTCAACTTCATCGCATCAGCGGCTTCATCGAGAGGCCGGCCCCAAGGTGCTGTTACCGGCAGGGAAGGCAGGCCCTGGAATCGTGTTCCCTTTTGTATTATGACTGGTATTCACTTGATTTTCCTTTTCCTAAGGGCGATTAGTCTATGGTGAACTGAGGCGCGGAAATCGAAGCCTCAGGCGTGAAAGCGGACGGCGCACAGGCACGCGGACAGCACCTTTGAATAGAGAAGGCGGAGAGCGTCGCCATCGCACACGCAGCAGCGAACTAAAGAAACGAAACAGCATCGGATCTCTCAGACCGCCATGTCCATCTTGATGGTCGGGTGCGGGAAGTAGTCCACCACCTCCATGTCCGTCGCCTCGTAATCCTCCATGAACTCACGCTCGCGATTGAACACTAGCACCGGGAACGCACGCGGCACGCGCTTTAGCTGCTCTTTCAGCGCCTCGACATGATTTCTGTAGACGTGAGCATCGCCCAGCGTGTGCACCAGTTCACCCGGACGCAGGCCCGTCGCCTTCGCAATCAGTATCGTCAAGAGGGAGTACGAGGCGATGTTGAAGGGCACGCCAAGGCCCATGTCACACGAGCGCTGGTACAGCATGCATGAGAGCTCCGACTTTTCCGTGTTCACGTAGAACTGGCCCAGTAAGTGGCAAGGGGGCAGCGCCATCTTGGACAGCGCGGACGGGTTCCACGCGATGAAGAGCATCCGACGGTCGTTTGGATTTTCTTTGAGCGTGTTCACGATCATCTTGATCTGATCCACGCCCTCACCTTCGTAATTCGCGTCGCAGCCCTTGTACTCCGCGCCAAAGTGGCGCCACTGGAAGCCGTAGACTGGGCCCAGGTCCATCTCCTTGTTCTCCGTGAGCCCGCGGCTGTCAAGGAACTCGCGCGAGCCGTTGCCATCCCAGATGTGAATGTCCTTGTCGGCCAGGAGCTGGGCGTTCGTCTCACCACGCAGGAACCATATCAGCTCCTCACAGACACCACGCCAGAACACACGTTTGGTCGTAAGCAGCGGAAGTTGATTGTCTCGCAGAGAGAAGCGCATCTGTGCACCGAAGAGGCTGATTGTGCCGGTGCCCGTGCGGTCGTCCTTCACAAGCCCGGTCTTCAAGATGCGGTCAATCAAATCCAAGTATTGCTTTTCCTCCGCGTTGTGCGGGACGTACTTGAGGATCTCATACTCCAGGCCTGTCTCGTCCGCGCTCTTCTTCACGCCGGCGGTGTACTCCAGGTCCCACTGCGGCACAGGGCTCGCGACTTCGCCAAAGGCGGGAGGCGGCGGAGGAAATACAAAGAAGCGATTGCAGGATGGCGCTGTCGCAAACACGCGCGTCAGGAACACCTCATGCAGCTTCTCCACACACGGGGATTGCATTGCTTCGTCGTACACACGAGCGCCACCGATGCAGTAGACCGACTCGATGGAGCTGCAGTAAGGGGGACGCGCGAGTAGGTGAAGGGCCTCCTTCAAGCCGCCGTTGATCACGAGCAGGTTCGGCGCAGCCTCGCTGCGTTTCTCCTCCGGCAGCTGCCCCAGCAAATCCCCCGCCGCGGCCTTCGAGGACAGCACCACGTTGAGGCGGCCCTTCATTGGACGAAACTTCAGCGGGACACTCTCCCACGTCTTGCGGCCCATCACGACCGCGTTGCGCCTCTTTGCCGTTGGCGGCTTCTTATTGCGCAGCAGCGTGGTCTGATCCCTGAAGAAGGCCACGTCCTCCGGCACCCGCCAAGGAATCGTCTCGCCATCGCCGATGCCGTGCTTCTGATCCACCGCGACAATGACGGAGAAGGCGCGAAGGGTTGGGAAGCTGAAGTCGGCCTTCGTGGCCGGCATGGGGATCTTAAACTTGGCCGCCGCGCGAAACATGGCTGGTGACGCCGGGGGAAGATCAGCGTGGAGGCTCAACGAAACAGATACACAAACGGAAGGGAGTGAAAGCGAGGCGAGTTGAAAGGCGGCAAAAGTTGAGCTCGGGCAGGGTGATCAGCGGCACAACGCTGGAGGCCAACAATGCAAATAAGAAGAATAACGATAGCAACAAGCAATGGGTATTGCACAAAAGAGATATGACGGATGCCTCTATGGTGGTGGCACTGCAGGTTGTATGAGGGTGGACGGGTATCAACAGACTGGAGAAACAGGAGGTGGAACAGGTGGGGGAGGGGGAAGAGGGAGAGGGAGAACATGTAGCACCACGATGCGGGCGCCACCGGCGTGCGAAGGGAGGGGAACATCTCCGTCCCTCTTCATCTGTAGGCACATATATGTATTCAGCCACACATACATTGCTCCTTGAGACGGCATTGTGTTAGAGCCGCATTCGCGGGAAGTCAAACAGCAAGGTCAACGCACTCTGCAACGTGACGTTGGCATCAGGCAACCCGCTTGTTGCCCGTGTGCTTGTGCCTGTGTCGTCATCACACCGCCCTTGCAGACGCACAGACGTACACGCAGTACGGAAGGACGATTTCTTTTTTTTAAAGGCGAATGCAACGGCACTCAATTGCGCTCCTTGACACGCTCCCCGCCGCACGCCAGCCATCGCTATTGGCCTTTTCTTTTGTCCTTGGCGTGCTTGTCAACAGCAAACCAAGAAGTGAAGGTGCCTCTACACCCCGCAAGAGGGGGTGGGTGTTGGCAACTGATGCACACTCCCCTGTGTTAATATTCCTCATCCTCCGCATCGGAGAGCGACTTCAGCGCGCAGCGGTGATTCCCCCAGTCCGCGCGTGACTCCGCCACCAACGCCAGCGGCAGCCTCAGCGACATAATGGCGGCCAGCAGGTGCGCGTTCGGCTGGATGTTGTTCCCGCAGCTGAGCTTGCGCGCCAACCAGCCGCAGAGCTCCTCATAGGTGATGCACCCGCGACGACTCTTGTTCACCATGCGGAACAGCCGCGGCGTGTGCCGCAGCACGTCAGGGCGGTCCATGTGAAACGCATCATAGGTCATTTTAGAGAAGTTGTCGTAGGTAAGCGCGCCGTAGTGATAGGACAGAGACTCGAAGACAGATGAAATCAGCGGCACACTCTCACGTGCGCATAACAGAAATGGAAAGACCGTGGCCGGCACGCCGAAGACGGCCTCGAGCGCGTTCGATCCCGCTGTGGTCAGCATGGCGGAAGAGAGCACGTTGCGGTTCTCAATCAAGAAGTCCTTCAGGTGGTCCAGCTCACGCAGGAGCATCCGCTCATCGTAGACCTCACGCTCCATGACCGCGTCGTAGATGTGCGGGGCCATGTTGATATCGCCGCTGCCAATGCCCACGACCGCAGCCGCCGTCGCGCCGTAAAACACCTCTTCGTCTTCCTCCTGGTCGAAACTCTGCATATCGATCCACAAGTTTACATCCACGTCGGCAAACAGATCCGCACCGCAGCTGTCGTCCTGGTGTTGGTTCTGACGGTTGCTACCACCACCGTCACTACTCGGAACGTCCACACCGGGCTTGTCTACAACAGGGATATAGGTGGGGAGGCATACGGGGTAGGATGTAGGCTTGCATGTGGCAGCGTGAACGAGGCTGCAGTGTCCTGTTGACGGTGAAAGCTTCGAGGAAGGTCTGGCGCATGTACGATCCTGCTGCTGCTGTTGCGGCGTGTCCTCCCCACCATCCCTGGTGGACAAGAAGGAATCAGGTGGACTCGCACGCGCATCGGCGCCTGTCCCGTGCCCATCATCCACGCCGTGCGAGAGATGCGCACTGCCCACCGTACGCGACGCCTCACACACGCCCGCTGGTCTGCCGACGTCGTTGCCGTACTCCAGGGCCCCAAGCGCCTCACCGTTCAACGCAGCAGAAGCGGCGTTGACATCCTCAATGTGTTTATCGGTGTTCTTCGCCGCCTGCACCACGTTAGAGTGGATTGCTGCTTCCTTCGCTTGCCTGCACGCAGCCCCGGCATTTGCGTTGGGTCCTGTCGTGGGCTTCAGCTGCTTCTTCCGCTGCTCCTGTGCTCGTCGACGCCTTAGCTCCTGCTGGCGCCGGCACCGGTCCTGACGTCGCCGCGTCGCGCTGTAGAGCAGCCCGTCGAGCTCCTGCACCTCCGCCTCGTCAATGGGCAGCCCTAACGCACGTCGCCCCCACGTTGTCTGCGGTACGTACTCCAACCCCAGCTCCGAAGCCAAATCCTTTGTGAAGTCGCGCAGGCTATGGTTGTGGTAGTACAGCACCGCATGGGCCACGACTTCATCCAAGACACGCACAGCGGGGTAGTAAGGGTCACTCCCAGCCGCCACCACGTCCATCAAGTACACCTCTCCCGCAAAGCGGCGGGAGTACCGCGTCGCCATCCACACCTGCAGCGGCGACAGCCCGTAGTGGCCGTTGTGCATGTCCAAGTGGGAGACTACACGCCACTCCCTGCCAAAGGTTACGATGCGCTCACCAGGGAATTGCTTTGCGAGACGCTCCGCGTCGCTCTGCTCCCGCTCACTGCCAGGCGGGCAGGGAAATGAATGTGGAAAGTCGGTAGGGGCGTCGCTAAGAACGCCGCACATTGCCGCCTCGTCGATATCGGCCACGTTGCTGACGCTGTTGCGCGCCTTCCCGGCAGGGGCAGCCGCCAGCCCCAACTTCCACCCCACCCACTGCACGAGGCTGTAGGCGTAGGCGTATACGCGGCCGGCGATAGAGAGCCCGCGTTGACGAGAGGCCTGCGCGAAGCCCCCGCAACGCGGAGAGCCGGGCGAGCCGGTGAAAGAGGCAGTCGCTGTGAAACCGCCCAGCGGAGGGGGCGACTGCCGAACCGCGGTGGCGGCGGTACTCCCGAGCACGCTGGTGAAGTGCGGAAGGGACTGAGGCCGCCTGGTGTCAGCGGGCTCGCGCGGCACAAACACGGCGTCGTGATACGCGCGGTGCAGGTGCTCGAAGATCGAGTAGAAATTCTTGTTGCGTGTACGCTGTGCGTCGATCTGCTCCGCCTCTAGCGCGTCCATCAAGTCCTCTGGGTACGGCATGTCCGCGTAGTTCAAGTACGAGCAGCCCTCATCTTCGTGTGCCGTCCCAGCAACGCCGCTCTTCAACGCGTTGTCCTTCGCGCGAGAGGAGGGAGCGGAAGTGGCATCTCCGTCTACAGCAGCGTTTGCACTCGACGCGTCACCTGCAACGCGCAGCGGCGGGGCCACGGGAGGGGAATCGCCAATTCCCACCAGCGTTGGCGGGACCCGCGCCGCTGACGGTGAAGGGCTGGCGCTGCTGGCGGCAAACGTGCTGCCGGAGCCCTGAGTAGAGGACACAGCACCGCTGTCGTTGGGGGTGGTCATGCCCCTTGTCGACCTGGAGATCCCAGCGGCGCTGCTGCCGCTCACGCCCGGTTGGCCGCCGTTGCTGCTGCTGCTGCTGCCTGAGGTGGAGACCGGCAAGGGCAAGCCCGAGGAGGGTGTATCCACGCAGCCAGTCTCAAGAGGCCCATCCCAGTCACCCACCTCTTGCCCGGATTGCGGCACCCACGGCTGCTGCCCCAGCAGTTCCAATATGTCCTCATCGCTCGGAGCCTGGATCGAGGCGTTGTACAGCAGCGCGGTCGCGTCGCCGTAGGTGTAGTAAAACGAAATACCGCTGCGCATCGGGCCCCCGGCAACCCCGAGCAGGTCGGAGAGCAGCTTGTTGTACTGCTTGAGTCGATTCATGTGGGTATCCTGCATCACAATGGGAGGCGTTGCACCCCCTCCACCACCTCCAGCTGTGGCCTCGATTGGGGAATCCATCTCACGAGGACTCCCGCCAAGCGGGCCCCACTCCCCGCTGGGGTGGTGGTGGCCACCGTGTGCGCTGCCAGGGGTGGACGATGAGCTGATATACGTCGCCGTTGCGCAGGCTCCGTTCGCTAAGCCGCGGAGGTTGCTGTCGCTGTGCACGTTGTCCACCATCGAATGCGACGCGCTCAAACCGGTAAAAGCAAAACCGGTGTTACCCACAGAGGACGGCGCCCCTACAGTCGCAGACATCCCTGTGTCGTCCGGATACCGGTAGAGAGGGTAGTACGCGATGCCGCACATGCTGCTGACGGAGTCGGCGGAGTAGTTGTAGGGCAGCAGTCCAGAGCCGGCACAGCGTGGAGCACTGCTGCCGTTCCCACCGGCAGCGACAGCGCTGCGCGGAACCAGGAGCTGCTGTGCCATCGAGGAAGGCGGGGGCGAGGTGCGGTGTGAGCGTGTTGTCGACGTAGACTTGGGTGGGGTGGGCTGCTGCCCAAGTCTGCCGCCACCACCACCGCCGCCGCCTAACTTCCCTGCCGTCGTCCAGCCACCCTCGATGCCGTCAACGGCAGTGCTGTCACTACGCGTGACGGCCGCCACAGCACTGCTCGTCATCCCATTCGATGCCGACGCACCTGGGCTTCTTGTGTGACTGCCGACTGCAGCAGAAGCGGCGGAGGGACGGCGCAGGTGTGAGGGCGACGAAGAGGGCGCCGGGACCGCGCCACCAGACGTCAAACCCGCCACCGCCGCCGCGCGCGCTTGTTGCCGTAGCAGGACCGCCTGTGGTGTCGCGGTAGAGTGCCCGTAGTAGGCATCGAAGGTGCCGTACATGCTGTTGTTGGGGACAGCGAGTGGTGTCGACGCAATGGAACTCGCAGGGAGGCCCTCGCCCTGTAGGGGGGAACGCGCAAAGCTGTTCTGCGGGGAGAGAAGACGGCCCACATCAGCGCCGCATTCACCGCTCGCCGACGCGTAGCCGGCCGTCGGCACCAGCAGTGCGGCGCGCGTCGAAGGCGCAAAAGGAGCTTCATCCTGTGGAGCGCAGGGCGCACCTAGCATGGCACCCGCGGCAGTCTGCGGACGTGCGAAGTACTGCACGGGTGGTGGCAGCCCCAGCGCCTGGCCACCGCCATGCACCACGGCGCTCATGCTGGGATCCATGCCGAGGGCCTCCCCTGTGGCCCTGTTCACTCCATCAGCTGGGCGCGTTATGGGCGTTGTAGTGAAGGTCGACTGCCCACTAGCCGGTGCGGGGGAACAGCTGAAGTACCCTTCGCTGGGTACGGGGATACGCGCCTGTGGCGTTAGCAGCGGCGGCGGTGGCAGCAACGCGTGGCCACTCGCATTGGGGGGCACCGGCGAGCTCTCCCGATGGCGTCTCAAACCCGCAGTACCATCTGCGCTTCGAGGTCGTGCTGATGGTGGGTGGTTCACCGCCGCCCCTGCCTTGCTCGCAGCATCCACCGATGCAATGGGAAAGGGCCTGTGCGGATCCGCTCCTTCTTCAATGGCGCTGAGGTCCATGGAGCTGCTCGTGGCGTAGAGTAGCTGCGCAGCAGGACCGTCACCGCCCTCTGTTGGATGCTGCACGACAGCACTGCTGCCTATAGAGCTCAGCAGCGGTGGCGGAAGCGGGACGCTCGTGTTCGCGTTGGTGGCGGTGTGCACCGCCGTCCAGTAGGAGCTGCGGATGCCGCCAAGCGCCACCGGCGGGCTCGTGCCACCGCCTCCACCAAGAGCAGAACTGGCGCTAGGCTGCGATTGTAATGCGTGCGTCTGCAAGCTCAGGGGTGGCGGTGCCGGCGACGACCGCGATGAGTTCGTCCCCATCACGAGTGACGTCGCGGTGGCGGCCGATGCGGGGCTCAGCAGCGTCGACGGCGTGTTACACCGCATCCCACGCAGGCTCCTATTCCCGCTTGCGTTGCTCGACGATGGGCACAGCACGGGTGTGTTTACCAGCCCACTGACGGCCTCCGCGTTGCCGCCGGCGCCAACAATCGGGCCGGTGACCCTCGCGTTGGCCACGTGCGGCGCCATCGCCGACGCCGGCCCCTGCTGCCCCTCGCAGGACACACTGCTGTGGGCGCCCTCGCCACCAAAAAAACCATTGCGCTCGCTGAAGCCCCTCGAAGGCTGCTCGGTCGCCCTGCGATGCGGCTGTGCGCTCACCTCTGGAGGCGGCGGCTGCTGTGGCGATGGCAGCAGCGAGGCAAAGGGCGGCTGATACGGCAGCGGACGCTGTCGTCGCTGAGGCATAGCGTTCTGCGTTACACCTCCGTCCACTGCGTTCAAGTCACTCTCTGTCGTAGCAGTCGCTGTGGATAAGGTGTTGTCGTCCTCCATGGTCCATGACGTGGTGTACCCACCGCGGGAATCCAGCGTGTTGGGCGGGATCTGAGGGCCAGGTAACGCACTCCCATAGAAGTCCCCCCCAGCAGGCTGGCCCTGTCGCCGATGCTGCTGGACGGCCTCTGATTGGGCCTCCAGCTTGAATTGGTCGTGAATGCTTAGAGAGGGTGGCCCGTGCGCCTCCAACTTCGTCTGCGAGGTGACAGACGTGGGGTCGAGTGTCACGTCGTCCCTGTCACCCTTCTCCATGCTGTTCAGCGAGTTCAAGTCTCTTCCGGTAGACATCTTCACCATAGACGCCACACACGACACAATCGTGGCTGGGTTCATGGAGTTGGTGAACCGCGCCTTAAGACTTTGCTGTTTCTTCTCTGCTCGCTGATGCTGCCGCTCCTCCTCCCGAGCACGGCGCTCGCGTCGGCGTTGCGCGTGGCGCTCCTGCCGCCGCATCGCACGCCGGATCTCCGCCGCAATCACGCGTTGGTTCTCCTGCTCTCGCTGTAGCAGTATGTACTGCAACGTGCGCTGCTGCGAGAGCACTTCCTCGGCAAAGGTGCGGCTGAGGGGGAAGCCGCGTGCGTGGGCAACGGTGTAGCGCGGCACCACGGGTGGTAAGATGCAATGCACACGCATATCCGGCAGCGGGACGGAGCAGATGCGAAAGGCCTTCTCCTTCAGATCGCAGATGAGTGTCTCGCGCATGCTTTCACGGCGCACCAGCACCTCCATTGCCCAAGCTGGCAGCTGCAGCGGTCCGCTGTCGCGCTCCTCTTCGCGATCCAGCTCCTGATTGCCGGCGAGCGGGGTGGCACGCACAGGCAGCGTCAGCAGCCCGCTGAAGCGTGAATTAGACTGCTGGATGGGTCGCTGCGCTGCGCTGTTGCCATCGCTGCCACCACTATTGATCGTGGAGCCCCCAGCAGTCGGGGGCAGCCGCGCACTCGCCGCATCAGCTGGGTGGAGCACGGGGCTGACCGTCGCCATCAGAGAGGGTGTCGAAACTGATGACAGCCGCTGTCTACTCGCCACGGCGCTGACCATCACCGCTGAGCCCGTTGGCGGCATCGCCTGCAGCATCTTCTTCGCCTCTTCCTGCCACCCCTGTATGTGTTCCTGCGCGTACTTCTCCGTTCGTCTCAGAGCCTCTAGGGAACGCTTGCCCTGGCGGCAGATGCGGAGACGGTAGCGCAGCAGCACAGGCGCCTCGATCTCACGCTGCCGCAGCTCCAGAAGCGTTCGAGCCTCCTCCTCTCGCTCGTCTATGCTGATATCATCATCATAAACAACATCATCAACGTCCATTGCATCGCTTCCGCTTACACTTCTGTTTTCATCTGCAGCGTCTGCTTTGCCGTCGTATGAGCTTGGCTTCCCTCCGCCGTGGGAGCCCCTCTTCAGGAATGGCGCCTTCGCAGCACAAGGGCCCGCGTTCGGGTCTGCCGCAGCGCCGCCACCGCCCTGTGCGGCGTGATTGAGGTTGCGCTGTATCGCAGAGCCCAGCGAGGTCGCTGTGTCACTCGCGCTGTTATTGCCTCCGCCAACGCCGCCGATGCCATCCTCCTGGCCCGCATCGGAAATCACACACGACGGCAGCGTTGTCGCCGTTGTCTGTGCGTCAGCCACCACCGTGCGCAGCACATGGATGTAGAGAAGCACCTCGCTGCGATTGATGAAGCGGCGGGCCGCGCTGTAGCGGTTGGGGTTTGGCGTTCGGCCAAGTGTCCCATGACCACCCTGTGGGGAGGTAGAGGTACCGCAGCCGCAGGCGCTGCTAGGGGCGTTGAACGTTGGCGCTCCAATGCCGCCGATCGGCAAGGGGACTCCCCTGGGGGAGTGGGGCACCGCCCCCTGTGCGCTCTGCATTGGGGACCGCACCATCTGCTGCGGCAGGGCAGGGAAGCTGTAACTCGCAGATAAGCGCACGACCACGTTCGAGGCAGAGCCTGGTATGGAGGGTTTGAAGGTTGGGGAGAGGGAGGTGGGGGACGGCATCGCGCCACTGCGAGCGCCGTTGCCACTTGCGCCTGCTGCGGCAGCAGGGGAAGGCACTAGCGGTACGGTTGGCGAGGGCAGAAGAGGCAGCCCGTTGCTGTGAGCGTGGGTGGCGCTAGAATGCGTGCCCGCTGTACCTCCAGTGGCAGCGCCTGTCGGGCTGCTGTTTTGGTGGCTGAATGCTGGGCTCGGTGTACTGTGCGCGTGATGCATTCCAGCGAGCTTCGGCGAGTTGGGAGCTCGCAAGAAGTGGCTGGAGGCGATCGGCGTAACACAGCAGTTGTCCACTAAACTAAGGGCGCCGCTGCTGCTGCCGTTGTTGGCGCAGGTGCCACCGCAGTGGCTGCTGCTGCCGCTCCGCTGACCGCTGCCGAGAACAGAGAAGGACGATACACGCGCAAGCGGCAAGGGAGAGCTCGGGCTGCCGTATGCGCTTCCTCCACCGCGACCGGCAGCGGCATTCAAGGGTTCCATTGCCCCGCCGTTGCCGCCCTCCAGGTCGGCCGAGCCGCCGTACAGCTCCGCCGCGGCACGGCGCAGTGCCAAGTCCTTTTCCTGAAGGATCGCCGCTCGAATGATGGAGGAGTAGAAAATATGGGCCGGGTAGAGCTCAAAGGTGATGCGCAGGTCCCCCTTCCTGGACTGCGTGGCCTGCGGCAACGACGACCGCTGCGGCGCCGCCGCGGTAGACGGAGGTTGCGAGGATGACGGGCGCGATGCGTCTGGCCGGCCGGTCGGCAGCGGTTGCCGGCCAGCGGCAGAGTCACGGCTGAGAGGATGGGGCAGAGATTGCGGCCCCTTCGCCGTCTCAGCTGCACCATCGGCGTGCCGCTCATCGCTGGACTCTCCACCCTCGCTTGAGTTCTTGCTGGCGCCGGCAGCCTCTCGCGCCATCGAGGAACGCCGACTGGCCGCATCGTAAGCAGAAGAATGCGGTGCCGGCGGTGCGGGAGGCAGTGGCTCTGTCTTTAGCTCCTCCATCATCACCACGTCCACGAGACCCTCTTCGAAGCTGGTGCTGTCGAGATGAAGCGCCGCCCACAGGCTCTCGGCGTCGTTTAGCACGTCGTAGCCTAGCGGGGCGCGAATAACGACCACCGTGGGCACCCGACCGGGGCACGGGGCCAGCATCTCCACGACCATGTTGATCGCCTCCTCCATGCTATCCGCATCGAGCGACGCCTGTTCCGTTTGCTTTGTGTCTCCCTCTGCTGGTGGTGCCCCGGATGTCGCCGCCTTGGCAGGGGAGCTGTCCGACACCCCGTGTTTCGGTATCGGCACCGATGCATCCGCTTCATGGGTCCCGTCACTATCCTGCAGATGCCCTGGTGATGATGGCGGCGCACGACGTAGACGACGTTGCACCTGCTGCGTTATCCCCTTCGCTAGCACTGTGCCGCGCGTGGACACGCACTGGCTGACGCGTTGAACGCTGCACACGCAGGCCTGTTGCCCGGAGACGCACAAACGCCGTGTTGTGCTCCACGCATCGACCACACGCTCTGTCAGCGCTATCCTCCAGTCATGCGCGAGTCTTCGCATGTGCCGCCGTGTCCGCCGCCACCACCTGCGCAGTCTGTAGGTAGGCCGACGATGCGCCGGCGACCCCGTCGCCCCTGCGGCCATCCCCACGTGTGGATGCGCCGCCATGGAGCTGTGCATCAGCGAGGAGACCCGCGACAGCGGCGCCCCGGTGGGCCCCAGTGAGGCCAGCCCGTTGCCCGCTGAGGGCATCAGCGGAGACACAGCGTTGTAGCCCCCCGTCACCGGAGATATGGTGGAAACGGGCAGCAGCTGCGAATTGGAAAAGGAGCGGGCGTTGCTGTATCGCTGGCTGTTACGCGAGGCCCCGTGCGGATAGGGCCCACTGCCGCCGCCGGTGCTGCTGCTGCGCGGGGGACCCATACTTGTCGTTCTTTGATGGCTGAGATGGTGGTGATGAGCGCCGCCTTGCGCAGAGGAGCGGTGCCCACGTGAGTGATGGTGGTGACCCTGACTATAATAGGGGTAGGAGGACCCCCCTAAGCCTTGAGAGGAGGACGGCATCGTCCCCATCAACGATGACTGCTGCCCCATCGCTGAAAGTGTCAGCGCCCCACCAAGAAAATGCGCACCACCCAACGACGATGCGTTGCCGCCACCACCACCACCACCACCGCCGCCGCCAAGGCTGCCCGCGTTGCTCAGTCCACAGTGGTTACTGGCAGTACTACTATTCATGTTAAAAGCACCACTTCCATTCAGATTCGCGTTGCCGAGGCAGCTGCCGCCTTGCCGGTCAACGCTGTAGCACACGGTGCTGCGCAGCTCCGCTAGAGCGTCCGTCACGTCCATCTCCGTGGCAAAGAGCGGGGGTCCGTAGAGGGTCGCGGAGGCTGCGTAGCAGTAGGACTCCGCCCCGTCGCCGACCGCACTCAGCAGAGCTGCATTTGACACCGACGCAAAGGCCCCGTCGGGGTAACTCCCGGATGGTGGGTACACGCCGGGCTGCGAGGCGGAGCGGAAGTGGTAATAGGACGGCGTCGCCGTGCAGTCGAAGTGATGCTGCAAATGCTGGTGTGAATAACGATTGGCGTGATACGATGCGGAAGCCGCGCCTCCCCCAGTACCACTACCCACGGCGCTGCCCAGTGGGTGAGAGCATCCACCCGTCAGAACCGGCGCCGCGTGTGAGTACGAGGCCGCAAAGTGACTCACCGGTGACTGCACGGGATCGGCGGGGTGGGAGAGGTTGCTGAAGCTGCTCGGAGCAGCTACCGCCGCATAGGGAGGGCCGCCAGTGTCAACACAGCTCCAAGCAAGCCGCTCCTGAGTCGCGGCAGAGCCGATGGTAGTCACTGATGCCGCGTCATCTCTCGCGCTCGCCTGCGAGGATGCTGTGGAGAAGGAAGACGTCGTCGTTGTCGTGTAGGAGTCAAAGCTGCTCGACATCGACAACGATCGAGAGCTACACAAATCGCTAGAAAGGAACAATGAGGAACTGGAGCGGCTGTAGGAGCTGCGGGGAAGCGGGCGCCGCTCTGTGTCGCGCAGATCCCACGCCTCGGAGCCGGTGAGCGACGAGGTGCGAGAGCGGGCAGCCGCAACTAAGCAATTAGAGGGCAGAGATAATACCCCACACGCACGCCTGGCGAACCTCTTAACGCTGCCTGTCACCGCATCCACCGATTGACGGAGCAAACTCCGCTGCTGCCGCTGTGTCTTTTCCTGCAAGTGGCACTGCTGTTCGGCAAAGCGGTCGTCGTCAGCGCAACTCGCGACGGCCCTTCGGCTGCTCACATTCAGGTCGACCCCACCGACGCTTCCCTTCTGGAGAGGCTGTGCGACATCTGTTTTGCCTGCGATTGGCTTCGCCGTCTCGGTGTGCGCTACAGTGTTCGTCGCTGTCGGCGCTGGTCGCAACGCGGAACCGAGTGACTGCTGCCGCTGGGCCGCTTGATGGTCCTGTTGTGAGCGAAACAGCATACGCATCTTGCGGCGCAGGCGACGTCGATGTGCCTTTTGACGACGGATGCGACGCATCGCCTCCCTACGCGCCGCGGCCGCCACAGGGGTTGGGTCCCCAAAACGAAAAGGGCCATCGTGTAGATCGCGCAGGAGGGCAACGGTGTTGTCAGAGAAGGGGCATTGCACCACGGGTGGGGGGCCGGATCGATGCCATCGGCGTCGCAGGAGGATCCCGGCGTACACAATGCAGCCTGTCGCGCCGCCAGCAAGAAGGCAGGCCTGCAGGCGTGTGATGGAAGCGTCACTCAGCCGCATATTACAAGAATTTGGTGTCTAACACCTCCACTGTTTACTGCTTCTGCCCTTACGATGAATACTACCTGTTGTAGCACTACTTGGAGTTCAGCGTACGCTGCTCTGGCCTGCCGAGAGGTGCTGCTATAAAACAGCTAGAAACGAATACTAATGGTAATACTAAAAAATATATATGAAGGGTGGCAGCAGAGCTCAGAGTCGCGTAGGAGATAGTGGAGGAATGATAGCCTTCCGGTGCTTCTCTCTCTCCCCTTCCCACGGTCTCTGATCTATGCGTGGCCTCCACGGCTACTCCTTTCTTTGGAGTGGAGCTAAACGAAAACGCGGTAGAGGGTTGCTCTACACCCACACCCGCGTACACCCGCAATTGGAATGTTCGGCCGCCTTTCCAGCAACAAGGAAATGCCGTTCTGGGCGATGTTCGCGTCTACGAGAACCGAAGCGCCACTCCACCACGTACCGAGAGAAACGAAAGGGCTTCGGTAGGACGCGCGTGCGTAGAACAAGAACGAAAACAAATGTGGAGATCAACGTGAGTCTGGCGTGTACCACAGTTTTTGAAGCTCTCGGCGCAAGCACCAAGAAGAAACGAAGAAAACAAAAAAAAAAAAGAGAAGGGGCTTTTAATGGGGGACTTATTACAAACGCAAGGTGGAAGACAAGGAAACACACCAGCAACAACAACTCCACAGGCCCGCAAAGACAGCGTGTGCACGTCTGCCGGCCCTCCCTCCCTCCCTTCCTCCTCCCCCAACCCCTCTCCCGACTCTCGCCTGCTCCGCTAAACGACAAGCCACAGCAAGTAATCACGATGCGCACCCACTCCGAAGAGCACACGCAGCACACGGCTTAGCGCTACGCCGACACACACAGCAGAAAGCAAAACAAAAGAAAGGCAAGAAGGTAAAAGCAAAGATGCAACGGAGGAGTTGTGACGCCGCCGACGTTACGCGACAACTTCGCCCCTCTGCAGGGTCTCATAAAAGGCCTGTGAGCCCTGCTCGTCGTGATGTGCACGAGATAAACCGGTAAGGGAAACGAAACAGAAAGAAGGCAAAGGGAGGGAGCAGGCGCTGGGTGTGCGTGTGTGTGGGTGGGCTTATTAAAAGGAGGACAACAAAATTTGAATTGGCGGAAGCGCGGTGGAGCTTCACGCTCTCAGTTTAGCGGAGAACAATGGGACTCGAGAAGTCTCTACGGCGTGTGTGTGCACTGCGCAGGAGAATACACGCACTGCTTTGGATCTGAAGCCCGCAAAAAAAAAAAAAAGGGAATAGGAAAGAGAGAAGGAGAAATTCTTCGGCTGACAATGCGAGTAAAACACTTCTTTCTTCTGACCTTGGCGGCGGGTACTCCGAACGCCACAATACAACGGCAGCAAAGACAAGAAGAGGCGGGGGGTGATAGCGGTGAGAGGTGGGAGAACGTACGGCGTTGCGCCGGATGCGGCATCCCCGCCCCTGATGTGGTCGAAATGGAAGAAGCCGCTTTTGCATTCAAAAGGGCTGCAACAGCGCTGAGTTCAAGGAAGGCATGTTCAGCGGGTGCGAATTCCAGCAACGGGGCAGTCAGAAAACCGAAGGCTTCATGCGATGGCCCGCACCTCTCCATGAACCGAGCCACCAGCAGAACCACCACGACACAGGCATACAAGCCTCTCATGTGTTGCTGGCCTTCTTTCATTTTTACTCTTTGGTGGGAGAGAGAGAGAAGGGGGAGGGGCGGCGGCGTTGCTCTGCAGCGCTTCAAATCGTCTTTCTTTTACGCTTGTTCTTCTCATTTATGACTCTAAACGCGGCTTCAGCGGGGGAATTACAAGTGCGTTTAACGTTATCGGCCCCGGCCCGTTTGAGCCCTACACCACCCATTGCGTGTACCCATTTAGAGCGGCGCAGACCTACGACGTCTTCGGCGTCATCACCTGCTTTAGCAAGCGGCTCACCAGCGTACCGGCCTCCCCGGCGACACGAGACACCACGCTGAACATCTGCCTGTCGCCGAACTCGTCCTCCAGCGTCTCTTCGCCTATGCTTGCATTCTTCGCCGTCGCGTCTACCGTCTCAGTCTCAGTCTTCGCCTTCTTTGTTGGTATCGTCGTTGATGCCTGCGAAGGAGATGCGCCGGTGGCCGGCGGAGGCGCATCACGTGAACGCCTCTTGCCTGCCATCCTTGTCTCACCACTTTCAGACTTATCAGTGTCTGCCGTCTCAACAGTGACAGCGGCAGCGCCTAGCTTCCGGTTTCGCTCCAGGGTGGCAAGCTCCTGCAGCTTCTTAATGTATTCCGTAATGCGCTCAATCTTCAGCACAAGCTGCGTGTCAGTAGTCGACGGAGCCGCCGGTGCTGCGTTGCGGCTGCGCGTGCCAGCGCCAGTCAGTCGCGATGCAGCGGCAGTGCCTGCGACAGCTTGTCGATGAGTCACTTTGTCAAGCGAGTAGAGGGAGAGAGCGAGGGTGAAGGCAGCAGAGAGGTACAGCCGCGCCTGCTCATCTACGGAATAGTGGGAGAGGATCGTATCCTCATCGAGTTGGCGTAAGGCAGGAAGGAGGTCAGACCGCATCACGGCGATGCGCTTCGCCATCTCGCGCAGCGTCGGTTCCACCTCGCTGTCTACATCCATCTTTGTTCTCTTTGCACTGTCTTTGTCAAGTGAAGGTGCAGCTGCGGAAGAGCGCGTACAAACGATGATTCGGTGAACGCAACACTGGAGAATAGATCTTGCTCGTGTACGCAACACACTTGCCAGTGAAACCTTTCGGAAGGACGCCGCGTCTTCTGTTATCTTCTTTGTGTGTGGGGGAGGGGGGGTTGCTGCTGTTTGCTGTTTGATGTGGACTTTTGAAGTCTGCCGTGTGCGTGGACTTCCCTGTGTTCGTCCCGGTCGCCGATTCACACCAAAGAAGTGTTGGCGGTAGCAACGTGCCCGTCAAGAAGCAAATGAGAGAGCAAAGGGGAGAAGAGAACGCACAGACCCGATCACGCGATGGAAGGGGGGGGTGCAGTGGTGCATGCGCTACAACACATCGCAGCCTTTCAGTCGCTGCTCTTCAAAAGATTTCAGCGGCAGCAAAGGGGGGGGCTTTTGGATGTTTCAAGCCGCAGCGACGAGTTTGTCTTGCCTTGGCAGGCGCACTCTTCGCGTTACCGTGGCGCACGCCGTCGAAGCCCCTTAACTTTTCCTCTGCACGTATCACCGCTCTTTGCGGCTATTGCTTTCATGACTTCAGAGATGATGTATACATCTCCCGCACTTCAGTTGATCGAAAAGCAAAGAAGTGTTTTACACACACAGGCGGTGCGACCGGCACACCGGTCTTGGGGGCGCGTCGCCCACACCTGCTTCCATCCATTTAGAAAGAGAAGGTCTTGTCGCTGTAGTGGTTTGCTGCTCTTCGAGCTTCCTTCCCAATTCTAGATCCACTGGAGAGATCCGTAACGGCTATCACGCAAGCACAGATGCACACTCCTCCGGGGATGGGGAGTTGGGGGGGGAGGGGGGGGAGGGCAAGCAACGTGCGCTCGGGCAGCGTGTCGCGGTACTCCGGGACAATAAATGAAATGAAATGAAATCGCACGCGCCACCCATCGTGGCGACAACCCCAACAAAAACGAAATAAAAGATACGAAGAAGCTGTGCGAGGCGGGGCATCACCCCTGACAGCCACCGGCAGCCTTCGCCTCCCCCCTTGCCCTGCCCTGCCCTGCCCTGCCCCCCCCCCTCGCGAAACGACTCATTTCGCTGAGGATGGTGAGCCTTTACAAGGCGGGTTGGCGCCTGGAGCGGGTGGCTGCTGCTGCTGGGCATGGTAGTACTCCCAGGCATCTGGGTGCGCTAGCGCCTTCTTCTTAGCCAACTCCTGCATCTTCCGAGCGTTGCTGGAATTTGGCGACTCGATGGTCGTCTCACTGGGTTGGCTGCGGCCAAAGGTAAAGGCGTAGAAGAAGCCGCGGCGTGCAGTAGTGGCGGTAGTGCTCTTGCTACTCTTGTCGGCTGCGCACGGCGGCGCCACGGCCAACTTCGGAGCCGAGAGAGACAGTGGCTGCATCCGGTCATCCGCCGGCATTGGCGTTTCGTTTGTGCCGCTGCTCTTATTGACTGAAGCAGTGCCACTTGAATTGGCGCACGCTGTGATGGTGGAACGCTCCTGATCCTCGTGATCGACCTTCACCGCCGCCGTGGTGTCTCTCGGCGAGCTCCGCGTTGCGCCGGCGCTGGTGACTAAGCCACTGAGTGCTGTGTTAGAGGCGGGAGATGGCTTGGAAGCTGCAGCGACTGACGGATAAGCGTCTACCGTATCGCCCGCGTCGGCGATGGCACTCGTGGCAGCAGCGGCAAGAGCGTCCTTTGAAGCTTTGGGCGAGGTCAGCTCTCGGCTTTGGACGCCTTCTGGGTGGTGAATGCTGCTTGATGGTGCAGCCGTAGATGCGCCTGCATCGCCGGCAGTCGTCTCCTTGCTCTTAAAGATCTGTTGACCCACCTGTGAAGCATTTAGACGAGACTCGCTGTTGGCACTCGCACGCCACGTGGACTGCGCCGTTGCACTAGGGCCCGCGGAAGTAGGCACGCCTATTGTCTCGGCCTTCACCTCTTTTCGAGCCGGCGCGGTCTTGACGGGTGCTGCGGATGCTGCAGCGCTCGCTGCAGCCTTCACAGGGGGTGCGATCAAGTCCCTCGGGTCCATGCGCCAATAAACAAAGGACGAGAAATCGGAGTCCACCGGCACCTCCTCCTCCTCGTAGTCCTCCACGCCGGCTCCGTACACACCGCCAACACCGGCAGAACGCAGCCCACGCTGCCCGTAGTTGTACGTTGGACCGCTAAATCGCGTGGTGTTGCTGCTCAGCATGTCACCCGGTCCAACTGGTAAGGACACGTTGGAGGAGTTGGCGCTGCCGCACAGCAGAGCGCTTGACGTGGCAGCAGGACGCGGGGCTGTGCTCGCCCGTAGCGCGGCGCCTCCCGCGTCAGCTGCTGTTATGGAGGCATGCCGGGGCACCGTCACAGCGGCAAGCTCCGGAGAGGATACACCGGCAGCACCAGTCGCGCGCCCCGTCGATGAAGCAGTAGCGGTCGTCTCCAGAGGAAGCGACGCTGAGTCACCGCAGCATTCGTGAGTGGCAGATCCGCTCGCTAATTGTCCAGCGGAATTCGCGCTGGACGTGGGCGGCAGCCCAGCTCTGCCTGCTGTCGCCGCATCATGGGAGGGAGGGACGCGCCTCAGAGCAGCCGAACTGGTGCTCCCATCCTCTCCGCTGTGCGTGGACGTCATCGCTGCAGTCGATGGCGGAACAGCGGCTGAGTCACTCGCTGCGACGCCGCTGTTGCTCTCGTCACCTATCACCACGCAAAAAGAGTTGGCCAAACTGAAAGCTGCTGACGCATGACGCACTGGGTGGTATTCGTCGTCGCCGTTGCTGGCATGATCATGTTGGTGCTTCGGATGCTCATGTGGTGGGTACCGCTGCGGAGCAGACGGTGACGCATCGGCTGCTGCTTTTGCCGGGAGTAAGGGGTGCAGCCCGCCAGTCGCAGACGTCGCAGCCGTGCGCCCCAGCGGGTTCTCCGACGCCATGCTGCCGTGCTCCGGCAGCTCAGACGAGAAACTGCGGGAAGAGACATCGGAGCACGACGTCGACAGAGACGAAGACGCAGACAAGGAGCGGTGCAGCAGCCCACGCGCGTAGGCGTGTCGCTCCACCCCTCTTCGCGCCCCTTCACCTGACATACTCTCTGCGGCGTGTGCGCATCCTCTCTGCCTGCTGTCGGAATCTCTTGGCTGTCGCACATGCAGCGGTGCGCGGAGCAGCACCGGGGTGCGCTTTAGCGGTGGGAAGGTAACGTCGACCAGATGGCCCAAATCACGGTAGGTTTGCTTAACGAGGCACACGTGCAGAACGCTGGAGGGGTCGATGATAAAAATCTTGTGTGTTGGGATGCTCACGGCGTCGTAGCTGATGACGTCGTTGTAGCGATTGCCGAATCCAGCGAAGAAGGGTTTTGTGTGAACAGGGAAAGCGGCTCGCACACTCGTTAAGCACGCAATCTTGAAGACATGCGACTGCTTAGAGACCTCCTGTGTCAGTGCCGTGAAGAAGCGCTGCGGTGCAGTTAACACCGGCCCCAGAGGTAGCCCAACACCGTCTTGCTGCAAGGTGAACAGATAGGATTTGGTCTGATTGATCTGCGAGACGCTGCGTGCCGTCAGGTACACCATGCGGTAACCGTTAAGGGATATCTTCGTGTACAGGTTGCAGATCCCGGGGTGGGTCCAATCTCCGCCCTTGCCGAGCATCGCGTAGAAGTGGCCCCAGAGGTCGCTCTTGGTGATGGTACCGTCTACATCGCTCACCACCAGGCGGTCCGTCCAGTTCCACAGGAATATGTTGCAGGAGATAGACACGACCTCACCCTTGTCTTTACGGGCAAGGTAGCGGACCTTGTTGCAGCCGTCCTTCAAGCGCAGCTTCCACAAGTCGGCCTCGACGGGGATCAGCGTGCGGGTGAAGTACGGGCCACCCGTCGCAGAGGCCGTCAACGGATGCACCACCCAGCCCTCCGCATCCAGCACCTCCATCGCACCGCCCTTTGAAACTTCGGGCTTTGCCTTCGTAGCTACTGTCGCAGAAGGTGCCGCAGGCGGTGATGCGTCTCCCTTGTCACCAGCCCTTCCACGGCTTAGCAGAGTGTCGTGCGCTGCCGATGAATGTGTCGCCTTCGTTGCCGTTACGGCAGCGCCAGCGGCGTCACCAGCTGTGTGCCTCGTCGACCAAGTCTTGGCCACGTCACTGCCGGCGCTGCCCATCGCCGTGTCTGTGATAGATATCCCACTCGTCACACTGCTTGAGAAAGATAGGTTCTTCAGCAGCTCCTCCTCGCCGTATTGCGCAACGTACTCGTCCGCGTCGATGGGATCAAGGAAGTAATCGTCTACATCCTCGACCTTGTAGCGATCGGTGCTGCTGGAAACCGAGTCTGCTGAGGAAGCCCCGGCTGCGCCCACGTCTACTGGCGGGATCTCCTGGCGTGGCGTGGCAGCAATGGGCGAAGCGGCGATAGGCGGTTCCGGCACGGCCGCCTCGCCGCCTGCCTCAGCTGGCGCAGCGGGTGGAGACGGCGCTTGGACATTTTCATCATCCGCCGCGGCAGCGTCCGCAGCCTTCTCCTTGTCCTCCACCGTCTCTGCTGCCTTCTGCAAGGCCTGCACTTCTCGCACATGCGCCTCGTGTGTGCCTCCCAGCACCTCTTCTGATTTTGGAGTGCTTCTCCCAGCGTCCGCCGCTACCGCTGCAGCTGCAGGCGCCGCATCCAGCTGCCCATCTGGCTCCGCAGAGGGTAAGAAGAGAGCGTCCTCCTTCAAGCGCAGCCTTGAAAGACGGAGACGCGACTTCTCCGCAGCCGCCATGGCTTGCAAAGCGAGACGGGCCTCCTGCACATCCTCGGCCGAGTGAATGGCACGCGGCTCCACGACAAGATCACCGTTGTCGCCCCGGTGCAGGAGCGGGAGGGTCGTCGATGAATCGGGGGAGTGCAAGGAAGCGCGAAGCTCGTTGGATTCGGCGTTTGCCTGCGCAGTCTGCGAAGGGCCTTGCGCCGCCGTCTCCGCCTTGACCGTTACTGCAAGGGAGCTCGCAGGCGGCGGGGCTGTGGAGCTGCTTGAGCCCTGCGCGGACTTCGGCACAGTGCATGTTTGGGTTTCACGTGGTGACGTCCCACCCGCTGAAGGTTTTGCCGGAAGCTCAGGGTGAATTGAGAATGGCCGCAAGTCGGTCGAGCTCACCGACAAGGATGGGTTGCCCCCACTGCCGCGTATCGGCTTTGAGAGACCACCGCCTGTGTCCCCTGCTGCGGCCACCGTCGTTGTGGCTGTTGCGGCAGCTGCGCTGGGAGAGGGGGTTGGATTCCCATCCGCCGCCATGCTCTTCGCGACCTTATCGGGGCTCTCATTGCGATGCGCGTCGTGTTCAAACGCACCATACGTTGGCTGCAGCCAGTACGCCTCCCCGCCCTTGCCAATCTTCATCACAGCTGTAGTCAGCTCCCCGTTCACCTCCACCTGCACCGCACGTCCGGCGTTGCTCCACATCTGCCGTCGGCCGAACCTCACGTTAAACGGTGTACTGTGAAGGGAGCCATCTTTGTGTCGAACGACGATAACGTCGTTGGCACGACTGGACTGATCGAGGTGGTTGAGGTTTAGAAGCCCGCCAAGAGTAGATATCATCTTCTCCGCCTTCGTTATGCTGGGAGGAGAAGGGGAGGGGGGGAGTTGGCGTCCACGAGCAGCTGCCAAGATGTTCCACGAGTTCTGATGAGCTCACCCGTCGAGGTGTCAAAGACACCAAAGCTGCGAGCGCAACGGGGACTTGAGAATGGGGGAAGGTTGTCGATCAATCGATTGGCCGTCTACGAAATCTGAAAGTAAAAAAATGAAAAGAACTAGGGTCGTGTAAGCCGTGGTGAACAGCAACAAGGCGAGCCAACAACAACAACAGCAATTGGAGACACAAAAGCTGCAATCACAGTGAAGCGGCCCACATGCAATACAACCTCTTCCACGTGGCGCAGTCTTGTAGCCACTGGCAGGCAATCGTATCGGCACCAATTACTAAAGACTCCAACACACACACACACACGC
>LJSK01000176.1:30843-45067 GCA_001299535.1 Leptomonas seymouri
GGGGGGTAGCAGTGGTCATGGATTGCAAAGCGAATAGCATCGAGTGTATCGGAAAACAGAGGGAGGAGGAATGGGCAAAGAGCTGAAGGAGCGCCAGTCGTGGCCAGCAGTGCCAACGCTGTGCTCATTTGCGCACCATCCTCAGTCATTCGGCCGTGATCCGCAACACCACTGGGAGAGGGGGGGGTAGCAAGCGTTGCTCCTCTGATCTTACGGCTCTTCTTTTTCCTGTCAAGCTTCAACACCCGATAACCATCACGAAAGAAAAGGACACCCACAACCACCACCACCACTCAAGTGGAGCGCGGGAAGGGAGAGTCCAGCGGGTAATGCAGAGGAGCGCAGCGCCCCTCCACGACGCACACCCCACAACACTCACCAAGCACAAGAATAACAAAAGCAGAAGCAACTATATCAAAGAAAGGCTCAGCCCGCACTCCACCGTAAACGGCAGGTGGCGCAAGCGCATGGAAGAGAGGGAGCCGCCAGCGGCGGGCATCAGCATCGTGAAGCCCGCAAGAAGCGCGGTTGAGCGGCTGCTCAAACGCATGCCTCTGATACAGGAATAAGAGAAGGGGGGAATGGAAGTTGCGTTCGCTCTCCCCATCCACCGTCTGCTCGCTGTGCCTCAATCCAGCATCCGCAGTAGCACGCCTAAGATCAGCAAAAGCACCATCAAGCACATCACGTACACGCAGACAGAGGAGTCGTTCACGTCTCGGATAGCCCTGCGCAGGCGGCGATTCATGTTTGCAATCTGAGCCTCGTTTTCATGGATGCGCGTCTCCGTGCCCTGCAGCAGGTCCTCTTGGGTGGCCAGTTCATCCTGTATGGTGCGTGCGCTGTCCATCAACCGCGCTAGGCCCTCGCTCAGGCGCCCCAGTGTGGCATCCATGAGCTCATCATTCACCTGCACCGAGGCAAAGAACTCTTGAAACTCTGCGTCCTCACGTGCGCTGCGGAGCATCAGCGCCTGTGACGGCGGTGCCCACGGTCCACCACCGCCGCTGCTGCTGTGGTCCCCTTTCCTTTCGAAGGCTCCTCGCTCTGACTCCGCGTTTTGCGCAGCGCTGAACCGTTCTGCAGCACCGCGACTGCCGCTGCCTTCCACCTCGCTCGTGCCTTGCGATGCGCTGCCGTCCGTCGGCACCACCCCCGCTGGAAGCGGGTTAGCGCCACTGCCAAAGTATGAAGTTCTCCCTACAGACTGCTGTGGCTGGGCGAGTCGATCCGGTTGCAGATACGAGGTCACGGCTGGACTGGTCACCGAGGAGACGACGCACACGCCGAAAGTTTCGCGGTACCACCGCCTCGCCAACTCCACGTGTTTCTCCGCGCGCTGCCAGTCCAGCGACTCGAGCGCTGCGGTGGACGCAGGCCCCTCACCTGGCCCTGATGTGGCACCCACGCTCGCTCCGGCGGGATCGCCGCCAACACTGGGCGAAGACTTCGCGAGACGCGCTGCCTCACGTTGGAGTTGTTGAAGCTGCTGATGCGCACGACGGGCTCGCTGACGTGCGTGCAGCAGCTCCTGCTCAAGCAGCGCCGCTTCACCAGTGCGCCGCGCCGGATGCTGCCGTCGGTGCGTCGGCGGGCGGCTGTAGCCACCAAGCAGCTGTGCGCGCTCGTCGTCACAGTCGCTCGCACCTTCTGGGCTTTCAGCCCCTTCCCGCTCTTCACGGGAAATGAAAGAGCGTGGAGGAGATCGGTGCGAGACGCTGGAGGCTGCTGATGTGCCCCCACTGAGCGTGTACTGGAGCTCCTCGATGTCGCGGAGGGCGTCACGCAGCTCGGCTACACACTCGAGACACACATACTCGGCCCGCTTATAGTGTGACAGCTTGGCGAGTTGGCGCTCCCGTACGACGCCCTTCAAGCGGCGCTCTTCGAGGAAGCTGCGTGCTCTGCTGCCGGGCGTACTGTCGCTCGTGCTACTGAGGGTTGCCTGCAGGGTTTCCAGCGCCCGTAGTGACCGCTTCATGGCCAGCCCCTAGCTATGTCTTCTTCGCTTCACACAAACACTTAATGGGTGGCACGCACCACAGCGGACCCGCAGGCGACACGCGGCAAGAGAAAGAGCGAGATCGAGAGAAAGCGATGGTATCCGACAGAAACACAGCGGCAGCACACACACACAGCCGGCGCAGGAGCGACCAAAAGAAAGAAGCGGCGTGAGAACTTCGCTTAGCGTCACAAGAGCCGCTGCTTTCGCCCACAGGGAAGCATCCCGACGCGGGCAGCAGGGGGCTCCGCCCCAACGCGGCAGCAAAGCCTTCGTCTCACGTTTTCTCTTTGTGTTGTCTTTTTATGTTTGCAGTGGTCGCCAGGCGTCCACGCGACAAATTCAGTGGTGTGGCCTCGCGCGTGGGCGCCACCCCTAACACCACGCCGTTGTCCATCCGCATCGCCACTGTCTTGCCAACATGCGAACGTCGCATCGCCAACAAACTCACCGCCTCACACCGCGGACGCCTCAATCAAACTCAGAAGCGCCGTGAGCGTCTCTGGAGAGGGCTGCAGTTCTGCCGCGGAGACCGCTGTCATCCACTGGCCCACCGTCACCACCCCCTTCGCGGGCGCCGTGTCCGCTCCCGTATGCGACGGGTCCACCTCCTCGCGTGTCACGGGCTGCGTATCCAAGACGGCCGCGTCGGCTAGGACAAGCGTGAGGGTGCGGGCAACGGCGGCAGATAAAAAAGACTCCGAGACTACGAGGGCCATGCCTACCGTCGGCGCTGAGGATTTGAAGGGGGGCAGCGCGTCGCCCTTCGCTCCCTCGGTCGGCAAGGGTGCCACGCAGCGCAGGCGTGGTGTGTGCAGGCGCGTGAGCAGCCACACCAGCTGCGATCTGCTGAAGCGCTCTGCATCGTTGGCCAACAAGACGCCAATGCTGGAGAGGAGACGTCGAACTTCAAAAGTGATGTGGTGAGCAGGCGTTGTGGTAGGAGTGGCGGCAGTGGGGATGTCGTCATCGGTTACCATATCCACGTAGAGCTGCAGAAGATCTTGCGCTGCGCGGACCACCTCCCCTTGCGGGGCGCTCGGTAGCAGATCGGCAAGCGTGCCCATCAAGATGCGTGCTTGCATAAACTTTGTGTTGGACATGGTCGCGTGCGCAGTGCGCATCGGCTTCGCAGAGGCAGTCTTCAGCAATGGTGCGTGGCGATCAAAATCAGACGGCTTCAACAGCAGTCGAAGCATCTGTGCCACTTCCTCGCAGCGCATGAGTTCTAATCGTTGGTGCGCCTGGCGCTCAGAAGCTGCATCAGTCGCGGCGGGAGCTTCCAACTCGTTATTCCGGCAATCTTCCTCTTGAGTGCTTGATTGCGTATCCATCGCCGACATGGGCACAGCGCTCGCAGCGCTCTCTTGCACGCCGAAGATGCTCTCAGAGACTTTCTGGTGCACCTGGGCCTTCCGCTTCCGCCAATAAGCGTCGGCGTCCCCTTCAGACGACTCCGCGGCACCACCATGTAGGCCCTCCCACTCCGCCGCCCTCCCTCTCCCTGCGGTGTCGGCATTCCATCTCCACATAGCACACCTGTCCTCGGCCTCCTGCGCTGTCATCAGCATCCCTGCTCGTTGCATCCGTGCTGCGCGGCGTTTTCGTTTAGCCATCTCGGCCATCACCGCATGTCTCCTTCCGGCGAAAGTCGCCGCCGTGTCGCTCTTCGTTGTGCGAAAGCCCAAGGCCAGCGGCTGAATGCTGGCCTCCCTATCGTTGAAGACGCTGAAAGAAGAAGATCCGCCACCGGTATTGCCTTCGCTGCTCACAAGGTCCGCATCCAGCCAATTAGCAGCCCCATGGAACTGAATCTCTGCCACGCTAAAGGCCTTCGTCACGGTGTCACGTCCTGCTGTATGGTCGAGCAGACCACGACTCTTCCCTTCGTCACATACGCTACCCGAAGTCCCCTGTGTCGCCGCAGAGGCCACCGAGAGCCTTCCTGTCGCTTGAGAAGCGCGCCGATCAGAGCGGCTGCTGCTGTTACAGTCATCATGAATGTAGGGTGAATACATGTCCAGCACGGCGCGCAGGTTCATCACGAGAAGGCGTTGCGGGTGGCGCTGCTGCTGCTGCTGCGACGGGCCGCCCTTTCCAATATTTTTCGAAGTTGAAGAAAACTCCCGCCAGACGTCACCAACACGCTGAATGATTGCATCAATGCCATCGTGAAAGGCGTCCCGCTGTGGCTGCGCCGGTGGTGGCGGCTGCAGGGGCCCCATTTTCTCAGGTGATGTGTGCGGCAGCCAAGCCTCCCGCAGCTGGCGCTCCATGACCGCCGGGTCCACGTGGTAGACAGCCTGCAACAGTCGCACGATGGGCTGCCAATCCAACAACAGCGGATCCGAAAACACGACTTCCGGTGATGAGCCTTCTCGCTTCGTCTTCGTTGGGCTGCTCCCACAAGCCGCGGCACTCTTTGATGAATCCGCTGCGTCAACCTGATCCCCCCCAGCGCTTTCTCCTTGCTGGTCCTCAGCAGAGCCGAACTCGCCGTCTTCGATATCCACCACCTGCGCAGAGGACACCATCGATACCGCAATCTCATCACCGCCTTCATACAGCACCTCCGCGCCATCCACCGCCGCATGATCCGCATTCGCTGTCATGGCAGCCTCCCCGCTCTGCGACGCACCTGCTTCGGAGCTGCGGTGCGGTCGCCGAGCCGCGCCATCCTTCACATCGCGCCTCCACGCCGCCTCTCGCCTCAGCACTAAGAAAAACTCCTCTTCGTTTGCGCTCGCGAGTTGGTCCAGCACTGTACACGCCGCCTTCAGGAACGGCTGCAGCCCGGCTTCCCGTAAAACCGAGTTGGCAGAGGCATAACGCAGAAGGACAGCGTAGGTGGAAGAGGCGGGCGGCTGTGCCGCGTCGTTTGTAACGTCTAACGAAGAGGGTTGACGAGCAGCAGCACTTGGACGCGAAGTAATGGCGGTGGGCCCCTCCGCCGCTTCTCGGCCCGAGCAGTGACGCCCCCACCACCGCCACTGCAGGAGGTCCGCCGTGATCGTCAATAAAACGCTCGGTGACATGACGTCGTTTACGAGGGTGCGCGTTGCGGCCGCGTCCAGCGTCAGAAGCACTGTGGCCAAGCTAAAGCCATCACGAGGGCCTCCTACAAACCCCTGCGCATCGAGAGGCAGCGCCGCGCGGTCCGCGCCACCCGCCACCTGCGCGCCCTGCCGCCCTTCGTTGAGTTTCGACACAGATCCGGTCAGAGGGGTATTGAGCGTGATTCTACGCTGGTCCCGTCGCCGCCGCGCCCCCCGGATGCGCTGTAGCTTGAGCCTTTGCTGGTAAGGTATGTAGATGAAGTAGCGAATGTAGCGGTAGAAGAGCTCGCGCCACTGCGGCAGCGGTAGTTGCCGGAGAAGCAGCTGCCCGACCGGGGAAAGAGCGGCTCTGTCGGTGTTCTGTGAAGGCACATAGGGTGCCGAACGGCTTGGTCGAGCTGCGCCCGCGTGGCCAGCAAAACGGTCCGCTCCGTCTTGGCGGCCTCGCTGCCCCCTCGCTGCTCCCTCGACCTCCACGTTCACCCCTGTCGTAAGCATTCGTAAGAACAACTGCGCCAGCACGTTGTACAGCCGGTAGTGCGAGCGCACCGTGGACAGCTGAAAGAGCTGCAACAGCATCGACGGATCAGTGAAGCGAAGTGGGTGCGAGTGCCGAGCAACTTGCAAATGGCGATACAGCTCTGAGGAGAGGTAGGCGATGGCTCGCTGGTGAGCCCTGTCCACCTGCATGCGCCTTCCATCCTTTTCATAAAACGCTGCCGAGGAGCTGCTTCGAGTTGGCAGCTGGCTTGGCCCCCCTGGCGCACTCTCCACATCGGCCGCGCCATGCGTTTGCGCCTCCTCCTCCGCTGCCTGGCTGTCGGCAGAGACCCACACGGGGGACGATGCCTGCGCCTGGTGGGCCACCATCATCATGGAAAGCACGATCGAAGAGACACTGCGTGCGTGCTCATCTGACTGATCTGCGGCGCCGGCAAACAAGGAGTGCTGCGACGCACACGTACGCACACCAGACGCTGACGACATAAGACGCGAACCCTGTGATCGCCTGTGGCCGCCGCGCCGCGGGCCTGCGCAACCGGAAAAGGCCGCCTGAATCACCATGAGCACCAGCCGCGGCTCCAACGCATCGAGCACCTCCAGAAACAGCGGCAGAAAGGTGGCTTTCGGCAGATAGAAGAGCATCTCGGAGGTGACAACGGTGTGCAGCACAAACGGCTCCAGCAGCCGGAGCAGCGCGTGCTGCGCTGGTAGCAGTCGAAGAGGGCCCGGGCCCGGGCTCGGGCCACTCCCCCGGTCCCTCCATCGGTCTGCCATTGCAGCTTGCGACTCACGAGCCTGCGTCGCAAGTGATCTCAGGAAAAGAAGCACCGGCACCGGCGGTAACTGTACCGAAGCGACGTGTATCGGTCTTCCACTTGAATCCCGCTCCTTCATTGCCGTCAGCAGGCCCTTCTCAAGAACTGTACGGAGGCCTGCAATGACAGGTGGTGGCCGCACATGCGGCGATGTGTTGTAGTGGCGCCGCATGCCAGCGGAATCCCCTTCATGCATCCCCTCAGCTGCGTCGTTGTCGTGAAGGTCAACATCGAGCATCTCCACTACGAAGTCAGCGCATCGCTGGAACAGGCTCGGCCACGCCTGTGAGGCGGCTGCACCGCCAGCTGAATGCTGACTACGGCGCTGCCTATGATGCGAGCTGCCGCCACTGCCACCGTCGCTGCCACTCGCAAGAGAAGTGAAGGAGGAAGAGTCGGGCCGAGAGAGACTCGGATCGGCCAGCCAGAGAACGTGAAGCAACTCAAAGAGATCCTCAAGAGTGGTGCCAGGCAGATAGATGAGTCGATGAAACAGCCGATAGAGCGTATCCACGTAGTCTTGGCGCAGGCTCTGTGGAACAGCGACCCACTGCCGCGGCAGCGAGCTCGCGTCGTTTGCCTGCAGGGGTACAGCAAAGGACATACTCGACCGCTGTGCTGACGGCAACGAGCGCGCTGGAAGATTCGCAGGAGGACAACTGCGTCGAGGAGGCACGGGCGCCTGCGTGTCGGCAGCCGCATTGAGCTGCACCGCAGCGTCTGGGGCGGTGGTCAGCGTGACGGGATGTGACAGAAACAGGTAGCGCACAATGTGCAGCAAAACGGCAAAGGACTCACAGTGGGACACCATCGTCTGCAGCGCTGCTTCCAGCAACAGTGTGGAGCGACACGACCCAGCGCCGGGCGAGCGATAGAGCGCCATGTTGGTGCTTGGGAAGGCGCACGGCTCCGCGGTGGGAGCACTGCCACTGTCGCTCTCCGCAAAGGCATCTTCGAGTGAAACAAAATCGTCCAGGAGGGCCGGCGGCGGCCTCACGGCTGCTGCTGCGCTGAACGGCAAAAGACATGCACCGCCTGCTGGTACGCGTCGCCGCAGCTCCAGCTGTACGTACAAGGGCATCAGCACCCATTCGTACACCTCAAACGTGGGCTGCCGGAACGCCTGCTCGGGCGCGGCTTTCGAAGTGGCCGCCTCGGCTGTCAGAACTTCTGTCGCTCGCGGTCCCTGCGCAGTAGTCGAGAATACGCTCTCTTCGAGGGCATCCAGCAGCGACTGCTCCACCCAGGAAACGCCACACGGTGCCTGCGCTGCCGTCGCTGCTGCACGATGCCGCTGCTGCTGCCGTGTCACCCACCAGAGATGGTTGGACAGCATCGCCGCCATCTCCTGTAGCGAGCACGCTCGCAACCGCGCGGCAAGCTCCTTCTGGAAGAGTGGCAGCAGCTGCTGAGGCAAAGAAGCTTCGCTGGAGGAACAAGTACTGCTGCAGATGGTGTTGGTGCATCCTTGGTGAGCTGCATGGTCTCCTTTGGAAATGATCCTTACGTCGGGCCAAGCTTCCTCTAGCAGCATCGATAGCTCAAGCAGTGCTTCCGTATTGCATGCAAAGTCGCCGGCAGCTGGAGTCCTCTCTCTCTGCGACGCACCAGCCGATGCCAGTGTTTTACCTTCGTCCCCCTGTGTCTCCGCTGCAGTGCTCTCAGACATGTTTACGCGGCAGCGGTGCTGCAAAACCCTCTCGCACTCCGTCAGACAGCCACGGATGGCGGTATTGAAATGCGCGCGCTGGGCATCCCTCCACAGCGCCAGTTGACTTCTATGGGATGTCCACGCGACCAGCGCGTGCGGCGCCGCCATATCATCCCCACTGGCTTGCTGCATGCTGCTGCTGGCGTCAATCTGCGCGTTGGAGCTCTTGAGAGCGGCCAACAGGGAAAGGTACAGTGTCGCAAGCGTTTCCAGCGGCGCTTCTGGATCTTCTTCAAACAAATCATCGCCCGCCCCTTCCCACCACGCGTCTACTCGTGTCATCAACAAGTCCCGTGAGCGCGTCTTGCCTGTCTGCCCACTCTCTTGTGCGGCACCATCATCTTGCGACTGGGATCGTCTTGACATCGCTGCTCTGTCTTGCGGAGCGAACAGGATCCGGTGCGACGTACGCAGAAGCAGCTCCTGCATCGCCAAAGGCCCCCAGATCGGAATTTCGAGATTAAAGCCCTCTAAACCCTTCATCGTCCTCTGTCCAGCTTCGCAGTTGCCGCTGCCGCCATCAATGCTAGTTGCCTCACCTGCTGCGTTGCTACCAGAAGCCGGCTTGTCCATCACGTTGTGCTGCTCTGCCACACTCATGACAAGTAATGAGCGCAGCAGTGTCGTCACGTCTCGCATCGAGAACCGGTTCTCCCGCCACGTCGGGAGCCAAAGAATGCAGCTGTCACTCGCTCTGTGTAGCCGCAGCACCAGCGGCGGCTCTCCGCCCGCGCCGTCAGCCCGCTGCCCCGCCGACTCCGCCGTGGGAGTTGTTTTGCGGTCCGTCTTCTCTGGACTCCACAGCGGAGAGGCCGATGTGGACCAGAGGCGTCCGGTGGGGGTCATGTGCAGATCCTGAGGGTTGATGCGCGTCATCCAGCCAAGGATGGTTTGCGCGCTGAGCTGCACTCTTCGGGCAATACGCCGCAGAGACGGCCTGGCATCGGCGTCACTCTTCGAGGCCGAGGGCATGTCAGATAAAGGAGTTGCACCTTCGAGGGCATCGCCCGCAGTACTGTCTGCCACCTGTCCGCTTGCTGGCCCCCACAGTACCGTTGGCAGCCCCATCGAGGCCACGTATAGTCTCATGTCTTGCGTCGCCAAAAACAACTCCTCCGACCCCGACAGCACGTTACGGGCATGCGGCATGGAGTGCCACTCACGCAGCAACGAAAGGGCGCCAGCCGTACGACTGCCGCTGCTGGGGATAGCGACAGTGTTCGCTATGCGGTCTGTGATGCGCAGCAGCTTGATGAGCATGTCGGGTGTGATGGAGAGGGCGGTGTTGCTCGTGTGATCGCTGAGCCACGACAGCACGAAGCTCGGCACAAGAAGGCAGAAGAAGGCACCTGAGTCATTCACCGACTCGACATTACTCCTCCCTCGCACGGCCTCGGCCAGGAGAGCCGCGTCCTCTGGCTTCCACCCGGCTTCCTCGTCTGGCGATAGCCACACCCGCAGCACGATGGACTTGCGCTCCCTCGTGATGAAGTTGGGGCTTCCACTGATCCCCGTGATTTTATCGTTGGCGTATAAGTGATCACCGCCCCGCAGCGACATCCCGTTCACCGGAATCGAGCTCCAAAACATCTGCCCCAGCAACCTCCGCCAGCATTCCTCCATGAAGATGCTAAACAGCAGCACGTCTGTGGTGGCAGACGCTGGTACAGGGTAGCACACGGGGCCCCGCGGCAGGGACTGCGGCTGTCGGTTGAAGTTGCTGCTGGGGTTTCTTGCAGCGCTCTCCGCCAGCGCACGTGGCCAATGCAAGAAGAGCTGATCGATCTGCATGGCGGTAGACACGAAGGAGCCCAGCGTCTGCTTTTTAATGTAGCGGAAGGCGGAGCGCAGCAGGCGACGGGTCAGTTTCTCAAAGGCGGTCGCATCGGGGTACAAGATCCGAAACCGCTGGTGAATGCACGCGTGGACGAGTCCGTCTAGAGTGGCTGTCGTCGCCTCATCGTGCCCTGTCAACTCTTCCTCGGGGGGTTCCATCGCTTCATCGGCCACATTCATTGAGATCAACGCGGAAGACGTGTGTTGGTACTTCAATGTCCGCACCACCGCGTGCACCACGGCAGGCAGCTGCTTGGTGCGGCAGAGCGGTGCCCAGTGCAGTGAGACCTGCAGCAACGTCAAGCACGCTCGCGCTATCTCCTGCGCATAATCCTCGAGATACATCTCCGTACGAGACTGTGTCGTGTGGTGCGCTGCCGCACCAGGCGCCACGTCACTCTCTCCGTTTCTGCGAGCACGAACGCCTGCCGTGCTGATGAGAATCTCGAGAGCGTGTTCGTGGTAGCAAAACTTCAGCACCGATACCAGCGGCTCCACATTGAAGTTGCCGAGAGAAGGCAGCAGGTTCGACCGCTCCCTTGCCGCGCCACCCACATGCGCCGCGCGGGCACGGCTGCTGTAACGCTTCGGGCTTTTCGAATCACGTTCACAGCCCGCATTCCGCGGTTCAGCGGAAGGGCGACTGCGGCTTGCCTTTAATCGGTTTGGCATCTCAGACGGGGGTACGTCTCTGGAATCCCTTCGCTGCTGAAAGCGGGTCGACGGTGATGCAGGGGTGCGCGAGCGGCGTGTCTGATCGCCGCTGCCGCCACCACTCCCGCTATTCTCCCCCGCCTTTCCGTCTGCTCCCCCCTCCCCGTCCTTAACTTCGTCGCTGACATAGGTAGTAAGGAAATCCTCGTGAAGTTTGCTAGATAGCCGCAATGTTCGCTCCAGCAATCCACTGCGCGGCCCAGCCCTGCGGTCCATCGTCAACGCCATGCTCGCTAGCGTGATAGTGAAGGCGCGCAGCGGCAGCCCGTCTAAGCGTCGTGCCCGCACGCCCGCTAACATCGCCGCCGTGCCCGCGTCCGGTGAGAGGGAGTGAGAGGGGCGGAGACGGAGCCAACTATTTTCACTGCGGTGAGCACCAGCGTTAGTGCGGATCATCCCTCGTTGGTTAAGGATGCGATAGAACACGGAGAGCAGCACCGCAAAGGTCTCCTGCTCGGTCCGCAACAAACAGGGAAGACAGCTGTCGAGGAGCACTACGGAGGGTGGCGGTGGCACACGCGATACGTGTGAGCTTGTGGAAGGCGGATTGGTTTTGCCGTTTCCATCTGCAGCTGGGCTCACGGTAGTGGTGGATGTTGCCGTTGCAGCAGACACGGCCGCGTCGTAGCGGCGCTCCATCTCTTCACACAGCAGCCGCAGTTCGTTGAGCAGCGAAGGAAGAAGATAGTCGTACAAGTAGCTGTCTAAATCCTCGAGCGCCTGCAAGGCAACGTTTTGAGGTACTAAAGTGGGCATCGAGCTGCTGCTCCGCGTCGAGAGCGACTTCGGAAGGACAAGGTTGTTTGAAAGGCCGCGGTCCGCTGACGGGCTCGCAGACGCCGGCGACGTGTGGTCGGCTTGGTTCGTAGCTGCACCGCGATGTGACGGACCCGACACATCAACGGGCGGCGCAGGATGAGAAGGTTTGCGGCGCTGCAGCAGCATCCGACTGACGGGGACCAACAGCTCCTCTCTTAGCCGCGCACGCCGCTTCGCTGTTTGCTGGGTCTGCAGCATCGCCATGGCAAAGCGCGCCTTCTCTCCTACCCGCTGTGCATCCGCTTCAAACGGCATCTCCTGTGCCGGCAGTGCCTTCGCGGGGCTGGGGCGACTATCCACAGCTCTCTTGGCGTCTTCTCCTCCCTCCTCACGACTATGTACCTCCGAGACTGATGCAGTACGATGCGCAGCGTCGTGCAGCAAGAACTGAATCGCCGCGTGGCTCACCCACAGCCGCGAAAGAGTCAGATCTGCCTGAGAAGCTGACAGCAGCGTTGCTTCTGCCAACTCTGTTGTCCATGGAACAGGCCCTGTACCCGCCAGCACCTTCATCTGCTCGCTCAGCGACACCTTGGTCAGCAATTCTCTTCTCACGGCGGTCTGCTTTGATGCTGGGCTGTCGGTACCGCTCGCTGCATCATGCGCCACGTCAGCCGAGCTTTCGCCCTTGCCCTCGCGCTCGGCAAGAGTTGCGGCTGGACGCGGTCCAGCTGGCTTCTCCAGAGCAGAGGAAGGGCTCCCCCCCGGTGGCGGCTGAACGAGGAGGGGCAAAGAGAATCGAAGGAAGGAGCCGAGTTGGCGGTTCGCCAGACATCCAATCGCGCTGTTCCCCACGTTCGCTGCCTTTCTGCAGCGGCGCAGCGTCAGCATGTAGCTGCACAACGACGCCGGCGTAGCGGTGGAGGCGTCGGGTACGGGTGGGAGGCGGAAGCCAAAGTAAAGATCGGAGGAGGCGGAGGACGATGTGTGAGGCTGGCTACGTGTCGCATCTGAGGTGTTCGAACTATTGTCTCCCTGCGACAGCATATCGTCTCCGCCCTCCCTCCGATCCGCAGAGATGCCCGCCTCTGCCGACATTGCCTGGCCTGTACTCCGTCTACCAGCGCGCCACCCGGCGGTGTTGTCACGGCTGTCTCGAAGACCATCGGAGGAAAAGCCAAGAGGCTCATCTGAGCTCGTGAGATGGCGCGGTGCAGAGGGCCGCTTGTTGCCTCGCGTCTGGTCTGCCTCCGCGCCGCGCTGCTTCGATAAGTGATCCAGCGCGTCAGCCGATGAGTCGACTTCATCCGCAGGCTCTATCGGGGCCGCCACAGCGGAGCTACTGCCGTTGCCTTCATCAGTTGACGCTTCATTGGAGTTCACCGTAACCCGCTTTGCCGGGCCCCGTCGATTCGCAAAGCGTCGCCGCGAATTCGTGGAGGACGTCCATGTTGTGGCGGCAGCTGCAGCACTGCTGCCGCCACCATCGGGTGTTATGCAGTGCGAAGTGCATCGGCACTGCGCAGCCACTGGTGCGACTGCTGATACGGTCGGACAGAGTAGCCGTGTGTGTGAGATAACCCTCCGCATCAACGGCGATGGTACGCAACGGCGCACCATCGCGTCACCATTGCACCGCGTGGTGCCCGGTACTCTACTTGCTTTCTTAGAGCACTGAAAGTGGCGATGCGTGGCGGGCCGCATGGCAGTGGCCTTTTTCAAAGCACATCCCATCGGCGCACGCTTGCAGCCCCACACTGCCGGCCTATCAGGCAGAGACACCGTACGCAGCGTCGATGACTCGACGAGATGCGATGCCGCCGCGTTGGTGCGTGAGAACCCACGCAGCATCGTGAGGTCAAGCGTGACTGTACCTAGCAGCCAAAAGCAAAAACACGGGTGAAACAGGCAGCCTTTAGAACTGAAGTGCAACGTGAAGCGCTGGCAACGTGTAGGAGTTGAGGTGCATGAAGAGCAAGTGGCATCTGTGAAGTGAAGTTATATCAGCGTAGTGGACCCGTTGTTAAGATCACTGTAGTGAGCTATATATCCTGACCCGCCTTTTCTTTTCCATTCACCCGCGCACCTCGTTGCGTCTCGCAGGACAACAGCCGTTGCAAGATGGAAGGAGTTCAATCTTTAAAATATATAAAGGTGCCGAGAGGGGCGGGGGTGAGCGCAGCAAGAGCAGCAGCCTCAGCAAAAGACACCGGGGAAATCAAAAGAACGGGGGAACTGCATAAGCAGGGGAGAGGGAGGGAGGGAGGGAGGGAGAGGAGAGGAGAGGAGAGGAGAGGAGAGGAGGTAGTGGCGAGCAGCCCTTCGTATGACACAAGATCCACCCAAGCGTCGAGAGATGACAGTAACGGCAGATGGAAGCAAGGAAGGGACACACAACGGCAGTCGTGATTGCGAGGGCAATGAAACGCAGCACGACACGTGTTGTTACGAACACGTCAAAGCATCCACTGCGTTACCAACGAAGAAAAAACGAAGAGGGTAAAAGGGAGAGGTGCGCAGGAGACAGACCACCACCGGGCCATCAACGTACGACTCCGCCTTCCCAATGCATGATACCTTTCTCTACTTGTGCGTGCGTGCGTGCGCGCATATGTGTGAAACCGACCTAAAACGCTTGCAGATGAAGCACAAGAAGTCTTTTTACAATTACAATAAGACTGAAGGGAGTGGCAACCAGCGTCCTCCACGGGCACACGTATCCACCGCTAGATAGATAGATGTGCTGACTACATACATGCGCGCGTACAGCTACATACACTTCATGCAGATATCGATGTGTATCTACATACATATATATATATACATA
>LJSK01000177.1:31395-43988 GCA_001299535.1 Leptomonas seymouri
ATATATATATATATATAATTAAAGCGCACTCGCTTATAAGCAGGTTCGTAGTTGCCGCTGCTGCAGCTGATGGTTGTCTTCTTTTTGGGGGGCAGCGACTAGTCCGACCTCCACCCGCAGACGGCATCACGAAACCGCGCAAACAAGAACGCTTCCCTCTCCACCATAGAGAAACTCAGCCCCCCGTCTTCTGTCACGTCCGACCGACTTCCCGGAGAGGTCAGGTGTACGCACAGGTACTGCGTCACCACGATTCCACTCGTGCCGGTGGGGCAACCGGGTGGTTCCACTGAACCCCGCGCGGCGGATTTCGGAGAGTCTTTGAAGGGTTTTCGAGCTCTCGCCTCGAGCCGTCGCAACGCCTTCCGCCGTTGAGCACCTTCGCTGGAGAAGCTGATGGGTAGCGGAGAGAACGTTGCGTCATCGATCACAGCGTCGCCCCCTTCAGCAGGACTCAGCTCTGTGGCTATCCAGCCAGAGCAGTAGATACGTCCTTTACGCATCCCGCCATCGAGTCCCCCAAAGGCAGCAAAAGAGGTGTCGTCGTCTTCTTGTCCCATGTTGTCAAAGCCGTCCTCACGCTGCTGTTGATCACAGTTCAGGCGACTAAGTACCAGCGCCGGAGGTGACGCGACATGGTCACTCAAAAGGCCAAAGGTTTCAAGAAAAGAAAAGGAAGTTGGCGGAATGCAAGTACCCTCGCTGCCGCAAACCTCCAAGTGGATAGAGCTAAAGCCTGGTGGGCTCGCTCGCTCTTGATACAAAACGATCTTCTCGTCCGTGGTGTAACGAGAACGGGCTGATGTAGCACTCATGTACCTCCATAAGTGGCGCAAGGAGCATGGGAACACTAAAGAGAACACGTAGAGCGGAGGTGCAGCTGAGCTGCTAGGTCGACTCACGAGCGGCTGGCCAGGGGTCCAGCTGTCATGACGATCAGCACTTGGAAGCTCAGTACGCCTAACTCCAACACCACAAACTTGACGTGGCGTGCCGTGCGGGGTCTCCACCTGCTGGGTGCAGTGTATGTAGTAGAGATACCGCAGCAGCGGCGCCTTCTCCAGCGGCGCCATGGCGTACTGTTCACGTTGAAGCTGCTGATCTTCGCAGAGGCTACGCAGGCGGCACAAGCGTTGTCCCATCCACACGCTTACTGCATTCAGGAAGTCTGCCGCCGTTTTCTTCTTCCCCTTCACTACAAAGCGAGAGTCACTTCGATGCGCAGCGTTATACGATGCTGAAGAAGACCCCGGCGTATCAAAGAGAAGATATTGCGTCACACGCACTGCGCCCGCTGAGCTCGGGATGGCGACCGCCACCACACCAAACACGCGTGGGTGCATACGTCGGAAGCCCTGCATGTGAAAGCCGAGGTCGCCTCTGTCACACACATCGGTAGAGTTGCCACTACAACTGGTGCTGCAGCTCACCCAGACGTAGGTCGAAGCGGAGACACCAGCTGTGTGAAAGCCCAGCTGCCCACCTTCGTGCGGGCTGAGCGTATCTTCAGTGCAGCACAGCATCATGTCCCAAGATTGCGTAAACGGGGGCTCCGCGTTGAACTGAAGGTGGCGCATCTGGCACGATGTCTTTGAACTGTGTCGGATCGCAGAAGCCGTTGCCACACACGTCAAGCAGTGAGGCGGTGGTGCGCTGCTGGCAGCTTCCACGCCGCTTCCCCGGGTGTTGGAGGGTTGCCTGTCTCTTTGCTCTCGGTGCGGAAAGGGTGATGGGGCAGCGACGAGGCGTACCAGTTCAGGATCAATCTCAGGGGCACGCACAGGGCTGCGTAGTACTTCTTCTACTGTATCCAGAGAACACCTCACCGTCGTGCTCACGCGCAGGGCAACGCACAATTCGTCTTTGGACTTCGACAGCATTGGAGGAGAGCGGAGCTCTGCGTATTCGACGTTGTCGGTCTCACGCACGGGATGCCAGCCGTGGAAACGAGCTAAGAGAGCTAACGGTTGCACCATGCTGTTGAACAGCGTCTGATGGCCTGCTGCTTCTTGATGATGCCGTATTTGCTGTAAAGACGGACCGAGGCACACGGCACAAGGAGGAGCAGGAGAAGAGCGAGTCGAGCCGGTAGATGGTATACCTGGATGCGCACAAGGCGGAAGACTGTGCGGTGGAGTGCCGCTGAGCGTTTCTGTGAGGGCTGACATCATCGTTCCGGGTGTCTGCGTACCAGCAAAGTTGGCGTCATAGAGGGCTTCGCTTGGCATCGCTAGTTGCATATGAAAGGTACTCGACATGCTTTCCAGCGCCCCGCTTGTGGACGCGCTGCTCCGTGCTCTGTCCCCGCTATAACCGCCCTTGAGTGATTGCGGCGAAGAAAGTGCAAATGGCAGTGGAAAGGGCTGCGAGGCCTGGCCGGGCTCTTCCTGGTGCGGCACTTTCTCTTTCTCTGAGGAGTGGGAGGGAGCGGGTATCCCGGTGGCCTTTATCTTCTGCTCTTGCATCGTTTTTTCGACAAGACTTGCAATACGTTTCAGCTTCTGGGTGTTGGTATCCACTGCGGCGTCCACCAGCCACTGTGGAATTCGCCCACATGCGTCCACGCAGCAGAAATTAGTGACGTGCAGCTTTGCACGATCGTCGGCGCTGGGCCAAGCAGCATACCCATAACAGTGTACAAACCCGCGAATGTACGTGCAGCCATCCTCATCTGTTGAGGGCGAGCACAACAGGCTTGTGGTGCTCCTGCTGTTTTGAAGAAAAACCGTGTTGCTTGGAAGCGTACCTCCTTCACTCGCTGTGCCCGACAAGCCTTCGAGGTACTCAGGAAGTGTCCTTGCAGGCGCCTGCGGGCATACACGACGGAGTTGATCTGGGGAAGTCAGCACACTGGCAGACGCTACGCAAAATTCACGTGGCGAAATCAACCATGGCGAGGGAGAGATGTATGAAGTATAAAGAAGAGTGTTGCAGCGGTCCGTGCCTAAGACGCGGATCTCCTTGAGGGTCGGATCACACCTCCGCGCGGTTTCCTCCTTCACAATCGCCTGCGCAAAGCTCTCAACATCTGCGTTCACGACGAATTGTGTTCGGAAGCACTTTAGCGGAATACCCAGCGTAGGGGCTGCGGAGATCTCGGAGATGGTGTAGCCGTCACGACTAGATGTTGTGTGCCATGAAAGAGAAGGTGAGCCTACTAGCTGCAGAATTGGATCCAACAAAGAAGCTGCCGTGCGGAGATCTTCATCTGACGCCAAGGGCATAATTTCAGCAAGCAACTACTGGGTTTGACCTGCCAGCAGTAGGGGAGAAGAATAACAAAGAATAATAAGAAACGCAAAGGGAAAGAGGAAGAATGGACATGAAATGAAAACACAAGAGCGGGCAACAGAGGCGAAGACACGCATGCAGGCCGACAAAAACAAGAAAAACGCCGCTGGTGAGCGTCAAAGAACAGAAGCAGGCAAATAAGAGGAAAGCCGAAGAGGCGCAGCAAAGCCAAGCCCATCGCACGAAGAGAAGGAAGGGATCAGCGGAAGGCGACGCTCTTGAGAAACGCGTCGTGCCTCCTTCCCTTTTCTCTTTTGTTGACAATCTGATATATATATGTGTGTGTATATTCCTGGGGAGGTACGTACGTTGCTCTTGTATCCTCAAGTGGGGGCAAAAATAGATGTACCAAGAAATGATGACGATGGTGACGCATCAGGTGCGTTGTGGTGAAAGAAACATGAAAGACGCGAAAAGACGTGCGGCACTGCCCGGTAATCGCCGCTTCCAAAACGACGGCTCTCTGCTCCACATACAACCGCCTGCCTTCCCCGAAAAAGTAAATGCCGGCTCCGGATTAGCAGCTTCTGGTTAGAAGATAAGCGCGCGCTTCGTGGCCAAGCGGCACTCGTGTGACGACACCGCCCCCAGAGAGGGGGTTGAGCGGTCGGTCCCACTACTGCGATCGACGGTATTTCCGCACATCTCACAAGTCCACTCACGCAGCGAATCGTCCGAACGATTGTGCGCTGGCGTTTTGTAGTCGCTGAGATCAGAAATCGGCATGTGGCAGCCGCTGATGCGAGGGAAAACCTCGCGCACGGTGAAAATAACATTGCGGCAATTACCAGGAGTTGTAGCACTCCGGCTCGACGGAGCGTGACGAGGCACAAGCGGTGGTCGCGAAGACGTCTGCGTCGCCGCCCGTGTTGGAGGCAGCGGCGTCACCCGTTGACGAAACGACCGTTCGTGGTGTGCGATTAAAAGAGCCTCGGATGGCGCTTCCCTCTTTCGGAAAAACGCTGCGTGCACCTCTGCCAAGTCGTTTGCCGGCACGTCAGCGGCCAGCACCAGCTGCCGCTGCCGCTGTGCTAGTCGCGAGCGTACGTCATCTCGCGAAAAAAAGTCCTGGAGGGTCATCCGCTGAAGTTGAGATTCGTTGTACCGCAGCCAGTCTGCCGCTGGTTCGTGGGTTGGTGTACGCACCCGCACGTACACGTCTCCTAGCAAGGCCGTTGGGGCACTGAGCTTGCTTCCACATCCACCGTTGCCACATAACGCTCCCAGCGGTACCGTCACCATCTCGCCTTCCCGGTACAGCTCGGGTGTTGTCAGCAGAGCTCGAAGAGAGAGGTACATGCGGCCGACCTCCGCCTTCTCCACTCGTGATAGTGCTCGGCGACACTGAAAATCGGAAACGCTGCGCTGCCGACCGCCAGGGTCGCCGCCTCGCCGGGATTGTGCCAAAGGAGCTGCACTCCACGCACGGATCTGACGAAACCGATCCGCAGAGTGGAGGCGACGGCCCCGCTTCGGTGCAGAAAGGGCCCGCGTGCGCGGGGGAAAAATGGGTGTGTTGCGCGAAGCAACGGAAAAGACAAGGCAGAGATCGTCGTGGACGCTCTTGGACGTCGGCATCTGCAGGTCCAGGCGTAAGGTTTGCCGCCGACTTGCGGTGAGTCCATCTCCGCCGTCGATGCCACGCAGCACCGCGGTAGCCTCTACAGTGGCGCTAGCGGCGTCACGGGACAGAACGCGGCAATATGCGGGACAGGGAGATACGGCATCTAGACAGAACGCAGAGACCACAAGTTCTCCTTCCGATGACGCCTCAAGGTGCGAGAGGGTGGCCGGTGTGCGCGGAGAGATACCGGCGAGGTCTACATAAATTGTAGACACCACCTGTGGCGGAAGCAGCTCACGTCGCAGATTTTGATGCGCCTTAGTTGCGTCCGCCCACCGCGAAAGGTACCACGACGACCGATAGAATTCCTCGGGGCGATAGGAACTCAAAAGCGACAACAAGTCACGAGAAGTGGGGGTGTCGAGCAGCGGAATGGCTTCACCAAGCGCGCTACCGCCTGGAATACCACTACTACTATCACCATTGCTACTCGCGTTGCTTGAGCGCAGGACCGCCGTCACCGCATTCTTCTTTTGAGTCGTGACACGACGAACAGGAGCCAACGGTGCTGGGTGCGTCCACTCAACCCGTAACGCGACTTCAGCAATAGTATCATTCTCATCATTGCACAGAGGCACCCACAGCGGAGGTCGCAAAGGCGCAGTTGCGCTTTGTGTGCTACCCAATGGCAGTGATCTGCTCGCACTCGAATGCTTCTGCATGGACTCCTCCAGTCGCCTCTCCAGACTCACAAAGGCACCCAAACCTATTTCTGCGTACGCGACGACGTCGTTCTTCTTTAGCAGATGCGCCACCCCCATTTTGAGGAGAATGGTTTCGTGCTGTGGCGCTGTGGTGCGCAGTTGAAAGAGGTATTTATCCTCGTCCAGCAGCGCCACAGCGTCATTCCCAACGTCATCGCTGCAAGGGAGTCTCACAGAGCCTCTACCACTCTCTGCAGCCGCTCTGCACTCGATGGTGGGCGTGCGCAGAAGGGTGTCTTCGCCACGATAAAGCTTCAGGTAGCACCTACGGTACTCTGCGTGAAGGCAGCGGAAACCAACAAGGCAGACGCGCAGCTGCACTGGCTCAGATGCGGGGCCGTAGGTCGCCTGGAGACACCTTAGCAGGCTTTCTTCCGCTCCTTCACTACTGGCAAGAAGGGGAAGGAGACGGTGGAGTTGATCGCTGGCGTAGCAGCGCAGCATCAGCCCCACAGCTTTCCGCGGCGGCCAGTCAGCGGAAAAGCCAGCCCATGGCGTTCGGCGAAATGGAGACGCCTGGGCGAGGGCTACGGTGAAATCCACGTCTGAAGAAGGTTCTGTTACTTCGACAGCGACACTTAAGTAGCCGTGCTCGAACGCCCCACGCTCCCCAGCGTGCCAGACGAGAGGCAGTCGCGCGGATTCGCTATCTCCTCCTTGGCAAACGCGAAAGACGCGCAGCGATACGTGCACACGACACAGCTCGCGTGTGCAATTCCCGGTGTTGCGCTGAATGCCGTAAAGGACAAAGCGAAGCTCGTCTCGCCAAGGATCCACATCCTCCATCGTGGAAAGCAATTCGTTGAGGTACAGTGTGCTTTCCGAGGCACTGACACGCCGTGCGCACGACCGCCCACCATAGCACCCACAGCTCCACCCCACGTACACATGGGAAAAGCTCTTCATTGTCTCCGCAGTATTAAACGCTGGAAAAAATCCCTCACCGGCAGCTTTGCCATCCATCAGCGACAAAAATCGTAGAGTTACACAGACGGAGTTACGTGGGGTCGCAGAGACAGCTCGGTGCTTGCTTTCAGCTCGCGGTGTGGGCGAGTACTTTGCAACAGCAGACTTAAAGCCGAACGCGACAGCGTCCTCCACTACGCTGTCAAGGCGGTGGAGTCCGGCACGGAAGTGGTGCCACAGGTACGATAGGACCTGCTTCTGCTGCGCATCATCGCAAAGACGCGGCGCCTTGGTGCGGGCATTCGTATGATTAGGGAATTCTTTGCTCCGCTGCAAGCCGTTGTCGCCGTGTGCGAGTGTGACAGAGACACGAAGGCGTCCACAGATGTGTGCCAGCGGGCTTCCGGCATGTCGGACAAGCCGGTAGTCTCTTCCCCCCCTTTCAGAATGCCTGTACGCATGCGTCAACGACACCTCACATGACCCAATTTTTTGGCGTATTTCTTTGGTACCTTGATAAGCCGTGCAGCACAGCACCGGATGCGACACTGTTGAGGGTACACAGAGCAACGCATCCAGGGCTGGAAACAGTGCTTGGTGAACATCGTACGCTGCGCTGTCGGTTGTAACTTCGGTTGGCGCACGCTGCTCTGGCGTGCTGCCGCCTGAGGAGCCACACACGGAGCTGCCAAGAAAGGAAACATGCACAAAGCAATTTGCGCAGTCCAAAAGCGGCAGGCCGTCCTCGTCGCACAAGTCGTAGACGCCGTGCACAACGACTCTTACCTGCTCCTCCGCAAGAGCGCCAATGGTGTTGGAGGCGGCCATGGGCGCCGTAGCCGTATAAAAAGATGCGGAATACGACCGCTGATAAGCAGCAACAGCATTGCGTCCCTCCGAATGCGTTGAAGCTGACCAAGGAAGATAGCTTCCGTTCAGTTTCGCATCCTGCTGCCTCGCTGGAAATTTCTGTTCCACACGGCTTGCTATACCGTTGCGCGCCGCCGTCACCGCTACTTGCTGTGGCTTCGGCTCTCGCATTCTTATAGAATCCGAAAAACTCCGGTGTGGGGCGTGCGGCTCCTCCAGCACGCAGGACGTGAAAGGTGAGGAGCTGCCGTCGTCAACAGCACGGGTGTACGAAGCGGACGATGATGTTGGAGAAAGCTTAGTCCGCTTCCCCGGTAGCACCTTCACTTCATTTTCAGCGTTTTTGGTGGTTTTGCTCGCCGGCACCGAGGGCTCCTTTCCCAACAAGCGATCCGCCTCCAGCCGTAACAGAAAGCGCTTCAGTTCCTCGGCCGAGTCAGTGCAGTGATGGCGGACGTACACCTCAACTTGGTGCAGCTTCTCCCTGCACACACGACGCATCGCGGTCAAGATGCGATCGTGCACCACAGACTCGTCCAACGCAGGACGTGATTTACGTAAAACTCCGCGGCTAACCTCCGTTTCTACAACGAGTTTCAGCACACCCCGCTCCCGAGCACGTGCGGTACCGGCATTGGTCACAATCGGCATCAATACACGGGTTAGTTGGCCATCGAGGAAGTTGCAAAGCGATAGTTGACCGATGCCCAGCTTTACCTGCCTTCCAGTGGTAAGCTTAACAGCGACTGTAAACACCAAAAGCTCTTCTTCCTCCTTGGCTGTGTCGTGCAGGGGCCCGCCATTCACCGTCCAGACAATATCGGGTGCTCTTTGAGGGAAAAGGACCTCGGTGGCGTATGGAACAGACGGTAACTTGTAGCGCGTGCGACAGCGGTTTGACCGCAGATACACGTACAACTCATTTCTAAGCCCTCTTTCCAGCCCGCGTGCTCTGCCTTCCTCTGTCCCCTCAGCAGGGACGTGCTCACTTGGAAGCCCGGAGCAGCCCTCCACTCGGATACGCACCCGCGGAGAAGGCGCCGACTTACCAGCGCGACTCTCTAACGTGTGCAGCTGCATTTTGCTCCTTTGGGGCTGCATCATCTGCCCAGGCGAGTCTAGACAGATCGTCGAAACTTCGCCCACTGCGCTGTGGCGACTAGCAGGCAGGTGACGCAGTGCAACTATCCCCGCAGAGGCTGGCAGTCCTTCGTTCTTGTTGTTGCAACTCCGGTGTTCCTCTGGTTGCTGAGGGGGAGACAATACAGAGCACCGGTGACTGTTGGAAGACTCGGGCAGCGGGGCAGCAGGCGAAACGGCTGAAGGTCTCGTGGTGGTGTCGTGCAGTGGGCACTGCCGCGGCGATGCCCAAGCGCACGACCAATGTGGACGAAACATCACCTCATTCAACGCATCGAGGCCACCTGGGGGCACCAAGGAAGCGATAGATGGCAGCACGTCGTCTGTCGTCAGCGAATACGGCGGCGCGCCGTTCGCAGCCGACACGCAGCCACGGAAACTGCCATGAAGGGAGCAAATAGAACTGACGTTTGGGAAGCTTGTCACCGACGGTACGTCGCAGGGTTTGCTCGGATCCGGTGAAACAGAAGGTGTACGCAGCAGAGGAAGGGTCCCACACGGCAAAGCGATGGGGGAAACGGTGCGGCACGCAAAAAGACCGTCAGAAGACGTGCGCGCTTCGAGGTTTAGATATTGAGTGGGGAAAGGAGGACGGGCTTTCGTGGCAGCGTCGCTTGTCCGCGAAGGAAGATTTTGTTGCCGAAGAGATGTCGCTAAGGGCTCCACAGTGCGCCGCGTGAAGGTTGGTGCGCTAACTGTACGTTGAAGCCGTTTGTGCTGCTCTCCATCGCGACTTTCTGCCGAGGGGGCTTGACCTGCTGCAGCTGACGATGGTGACTGCTGCGATGCAGGGCCAACAGAGAACGTTCGCCGATGTGAGAACGGACCGGCGCGCTGAGGGCCGTCCATTTCCTTCCGTTTCAGCAGTCCACAGTTTTAAACTCTTATAGCGCGACTAACGAGAAATGCAGAGCGAAGGGGAAAAAAGGCTAAAAAAAAAGGGGGGGCGAAAAGGCCCCGTGAAAGAAAAAGGGAGAAATGGCGGTGGAGTGGTCCACAAACTACACACAAAAATAGGGCGTATCGCGATGGGCATGGGAGCAGCGGCAGCCGGTTAATAGGAAACAGTGGAAGTAAGGAGCAACGATAGAGCAGAATATCAGCCACAACAAAAAAGAAGGAAACAATGAATATGGCGTGCTCACGGCGTGTTAAGTCGGCAACAAGACTACAGTAATCGAAAATTGGGAACCCTTAGTAAGGTGTATGTGAAGGGCGTGGAGCACTGCAAAAAAAAAAAAAAGGAGAATGAAGAAATCCACAGAATGTTGATGTCTCTACTGAAACTTGATACCCTTGTACGTGCGAACGTTGTGCACCATATTGAAGGCCTATGGCCCCTCTTAATTCTATGGAAAGTGTTCAGCACGTGCACGTGAAAAAAAAGGGGAGATTTTTTTCTCGCTCTGCTTCTGTTTATCTGAGAGCTGTCTGCCGCCAAGACATTAGAGCTCGAATTAAAAAACAGTTGAAAGGATGATTTGAAGCCTAACGCATTGAACGAAAATAAAGACGGCAATTTCAAGGGTGAGAAGGCAAGAGATGTGCTCCAGAATACGGCAAAGGCACTGGCAACAGCAAACTAAAGACGAGACATGTGAGTTAGCTCCTGAGTCGGACGCTGGTTGATCAGACTCGACTAAAAAGATACCATTCAGATGATGACGGAACACTTAGTGTGCTTCATTCCATACAATTTGGTTCTACAGTTACGGTAGCGGCTCTACGGTAGGTCGTTACCTCAGTTTGACCGGTCATGTAAAGAACAAAAGAGGTGTTCGTGGATATCCCCACGAGTGTCTTGTTATCGTCATTTTAGAAAGGTTACGCACTGTGAAACAGCAACAGTCATCGCACTTTGGGAACAGGAAATGGAGGGATCGACCGGAGCAGTGCTTTTGGCTGCTGGGTCTGAGAGCAGAATCATCTAGCCAACACAACACGAGCATACTCGGCAAGGCAGCAGGCGCCAGCAAAAGCTTTGCTTACAGGGGTCGCATACGCTGAAAGTTCTCGTAGGAGCGCCCCATCTTCGACGCAGAGCCGTGTCTCAACTTCTCTGCCGCGCCACCGCGTTGGCTCGAAGCTCTGGGACTGTCGCGCAAAAGCCCGTCCAACCGCCCCTGCTCCTCAAGCGTCATCTGATGTCGATAGCGCGGTGCACGCCACTCCGGGTACGACGCTTCCCATTCCCTCTTCCGCGGAGACCCGGACGCAAACCACGACGCCGTTGAAGAAGCGGAGGGTGCACCTCCGCAGGTGAATGCGGGGGAACGGTGATGATTGGCCGAGGTGTCCTCATAAGGGGAACGGCGCAGCACTCGACGCGTTGTCGGCTCTGTGATGGGCGTCGAGATGCTGTGCCCTGCGGTTTGGAAGCAATCCGATGCAGCGGTAGACGCAGCAGGCTTGCCTGCGGGGGCAGGTGATCGGGCTGCACGCTTCTGCTGTCGCAAAACGTACTGCACACGGAGTTTGAATTGCGCGTTCTGCAACCTTCGCTCTACAAATGTCGCCGGCTTGCCGAGGGTGCGGGCGACCTGCCGAACTGTGGCGCCGCCGCGTATCATGCGATAGATGCTTAAGTCCTCCTCAAAGCTGAAAAAGCGGCTGTGACTAAACGGGTGGTTAGCCGGGTTCTTCATCTCCTCCTCTGTTATGCAGTCGGCACTGTTAACCATAGACTGCCATTCTAGCTGCGTTTTCATCGACCAGGACGAGTCGTCGCCGCTTGCGAAGTCGTCCGGCATGCGACGTCGCCGTGTGCCGGCCTTCCGCGCAAACCGCGTTGTCGCGGACCCATCACTGGTACTACCCAACGGCCCCGATGCGCTCTCTGCGCCTTGCTTTGTGGGCTCGTATGCCCCCTGCAGCACCCCACTCGATTGAATGAGTTCATAAGCCGTGTTGATCACCTTCATGCGATTGTCGTCACCGCTGCCTAAATCGGGGTGGTGCAGCCTAGCCATTTCGCGGTACTGCCGGCGCACATCGTCCACCCCCGGACGGCTGGCAGAGGCTGCGCGTGGGTTGTATGTAAGCCCCAGTACCTTGAAGGCTGCTACGACATCTTCGATCGCAGGAGCCAATCGCAAGCAGGAGCGAGAGAACATATCGATTACAAGCTTGAGACTAAGAGGGAATCAAACGCTGCAACCTTTGCGCAGCAGTAGATCCCTCACAACTTGTTTTCAGATGGTGCACTGTGCAGCGTTTCAGAAAACAAAGAGAAAAGAAAGAAAAATAAGAGGACGGATGAGAAATGAAGAACCGCAGGGTGAAACATGCGTGATGCGATTGCTCACAGAAGAGAAGTCGAAAAGCCGCTCCTTCGTTTACACACGCACCTACACTGACAGACATGCCACACCTCCACCCTTCACGCATTCACATCAGCGAAACTATCGCTCTGTCCAGGGGAGTGCAAAATAGAGGGCATGTCATCCTATCCGCCAGAAGCTATACATCGCCAGTCACACGCAACCGGAATGTTAGCGATCCTTAGCTGTCGGTAGGCCGAGACGCAGTCACCCGTTCAAAGCATTCAACGCAGCTGAGACATTAAAGAGAGGCGTCTCCTGCATCTCCGGAGTGCAAGGCTTGGGTTTCTTCTGATGTGTTTTAATGTCTTTCATTACCCCAACGGAAGAACGAAAGCAAAATACTTCATCCCATGAGAAGAAGCACACTACCACCGTTCAAGCCAAAAAAAAATAGAAATTGTCCGCAGATACCAAAAAGATAATTAAGAAAAAACTGAAGAAAAATGTCAGATTTGCAGAACGCACCTCTGCTGCGCTGAACGGAACGGTTAGTGCACAACGAAGCAGAGGGCCATAAATGCACCGTCAACATATTCAGTGCATATGCGCTTCCTCCGCTCATTGTTTTCCCGTCATCATAAATTGTCGAAAAATACAGAACTGGATACTCAGAAACACCATTAGAACCACTAGCGTTCGCCAACATTTTTCCGTCAATCTCTATTAAAATTTTGTATCTTGTTCACTAAAGAAAGCACACGTTCACAATGCTCAATAGTATATATATATATATAT
>LJSK01000177.1:44089-54617 GCA_001299535.1 Leptomonas seymouri
ATATATATATATATATTTATAAAGAATATGCTCATCAAAAACAATTTCTTCTTTCTTTTTCCGCTTCGATTTTGTAAAGAAGTCGGGAACAGTGGCATTCTCTCTATGTATATTGACGTACACAACCGCTTATGCGTGTATATACGTATATACATATGCCTTGAATTTGGCGTGTTTGAGGTGGGGACGTGGGAAGTTCATGTCAGCGTCCAGGACTACCCGCCGAAATGAGCGAAGATTATTTTTTCATTCGTCCTTTATACCGACTCTTTTTGTGCTTTCTCTTCCGTCCTGCGCTTCGTTATAGCTCTTCATGTTCCCCGTCTTTTGTGTCACGCGAAATTTAGAAAAGAAGAAAAAAATGAAGCAGCGAGCAAAACAACGGTAGTAGCTTTTTTGTTGTTCTTTTTTTGCCAGAGAAAACAAATCAAGTCGAATAGACGGTGCCGAGGGTAAAGGGCGCTGGTAAAGGCCACCCTTTCCGAAGTCGCCAGATCACCCAGAACTGTTCTTACAGAAGGTCTCTTAGAAACGAAGAAAGTGCACAGGGATACAGGGGCTCACACTTCTGAATAACAAATGAAAGGGAAGGGGAGGCGTAATTCCATCACTTATGTGCGCTTTGGTGCCACACTGGACGGTGCGCGTCCGCGTGTGTGTGTGTGTGTGTGTGTGTGTGACGCAGCCCATACGCTTCGGGAATTGAAAAAGGTCATACAGCTCAAAAAAAAAAGGTGGTAAAGGATAAAAGTAGTGTAGTACAAAAGCCTTTTGTTCAACCCCTCAAAAATAGAAAAATGAAGCAGCAGCGCGTGCACTCCACTCTCTTCTCCATCTAAAACTATGTACATCCGAGAACGTCTTTTTCATCCAGCTGTTGTACACCTCGCTCGATAGGCCATTTTTTCTTATTTTCAGAGATCAGCATTATTTTTGTTTGTGTGTTTTCTGAGTTCGGCCATAAATAAAGAAGGGGTTCAGGGAGGTTAGCTTTAAAAAGAAAATGAAACGCATATATATATATATATATATATATATTTAAAAAAAAATTGAGGGGGGGTTGCTGGAGAGAAAAAAAAAGCACAGGCATCAGCGTACAAGAAACGAACACGAAAAAGAGAGGGAGAGAAAAAGAGGGAGGCGGCCGAGACAGCACAACACCAGCAACAAAGTACAACTTGAGGTGGGTCTGAACAAAACACGTCGTGAAAGGCATCGAGGCAGAAAAAAAAAAAAGAACACAACTTTAAAAACCGGCAACAAATGGAAGACACCCCCCAAAAAAGAGGGTGTGAGGCACAAAAGATAATACAAATATTTAAAACAAAAGCAGAGCAGGATGTGCCACATCTCAACAACGAGATGCAGCAAGTGTGGCACGTACGCTCAATTATGCCTATCTTGTTGTTGTTGTTTATTGTTCGTTGTGGCTTTTTTGTCAAGTGATCTCAATGTAGTTTGGACTCTTAGGAGAAGAGGGGAAAGAAAAAAACGCTAACAACGAAACAAAAAAGAAAAAGGGGGAGAAAAAGAAAGAGTTCGTGTGAAAGGAAGTCAAACGATTAGTCTCTAAAAGCAAGAAATCAAAAAAAAAAAGTGTACCGTTACTGACTCCGGGCCTAATTACGTAATCCGCACAAGTACAAAGAACAGCAAAAAAGCAGCTAGAAACGAAAAATAGTAGTAGTAATAAAAGGTGAATCGTTTGACTGAGTAGAGCCTACAAAAAAAAGCTTATGAAGTGACCTTCAAAAGAACATTTCATTTTTCTTTACTCATCTATTTAAAGCTTTTGAATGACTGCACCCTGAAGAATAGGAGTTTGTATGTATAGGAGAAACATGGAAACAGGGAACAAGACAAAAACACCTTTTCTTTGCGTTCGTTGTCAGTAAACAGACAAAAACTGGCTTTATAAACATTCCGAAAAGTAAGAGGATCGTAGACCACTCTACTGGGACTCTAATTCTTTCTACATCGCAAAGGAGAGCACAGCCACGCGCAAAACATGCAGGCCCTCCCGAAAAAAAAGGGGGGAGAATAAGAAGCACGAAAACTGAAGAAATCAAAAAAAATGGGAAAAGAAAAAAATTCGTTTTTCATCCACTAATTTTGTCCTATTCGTCATCGAGCATTCCTGCTCTCACAATCGTTTGAATATTACGGTTGTTTCCGTTTCAATTTGGCCTGACCAATGCGAAGGAGGATTTCTATATGATACATCTATTGGGGGTTTCTCAATACATCGACGACGAGACGGGGTACGTAAAGACCACCTCGGCACCTTCCTGAATAGCTAGTTCATCGACCAGCTGATCTGCCAGCTCGGCGCCACCAAAAGCCTTCACGAGGAAGGTTACGGCACTCAGGTCGAGCAGCCACTCCGCATCAAGGAACTGGATTTGCGCGCCAATCTCCTCGGCCAGCTTGCTGGCATTGGCGAGCGAGCGAAGGTCGTGACTACGCAGATCCAACTTCGCCTCCTTGTCGAAATCACGCGCGTGACGCAGAAGCCGTGGCGCCGTCTGCAGCTCCTCCGGCGACAAATAATTCGAATCCATGTTTTCCTCAGTATAGAAGGTGATCGGCTTGGCGGTTGTGATGCTGCTAACGAGACCCATGTGCAGACTGTTATTGTTGCCGGGGTACTGCACGACCACCATGTCACCCACAAAAGTGCGGAAGGGGGCAACAAACCAGGCAGAGCCGAAGCGGAAGTTAACTGAGGCGTAGCGGATCACCGAAGGAGCCACAACAGGGGCGGCCGACGAGGGAACAGCGCTGAGAAGCAGGTGGTGCGAGCCAGTGACAGAAAAGCAGGCAGGGCCCTTCTTCAGAGCAGAAGCTGCCGCAGCTGCAGCAGCACTAGCCACGGCGCAGCTGTGTTCTGCACTGCCGAAGTCGCTACTGGTCTCACTCACGCCATCGTCATTGCCGCTGTCAGCCGAAGGATTCTTTGCTCCAGCCTCCACGTTGTCCACCTCAAGCCACTGCGTCATCGGGGGCGGGCAGATGGGGCTGCTGTCGACGTCGGCCACCATCGCCGCGTGCACGTCTTTCAGCCCTTGCAGCTCTCCCTCGATTGCGAGGTTGTTGTAGATTTCGGCAAAGGACATTGCCGCAGAGTTGCAGTCTTCTTCGCTCAACAACCTGTAAGCATACGGGTTGTGGTGGTATGCCTTGCCGTTCATCGTCCGACGCTCCGGGGTGAAACGCGCCGGAACGGGGGAAAGTGTGGACGTCATCGTTGATGTAGTACTACGGCAGCAAAGAGAAAATGTACGTACTCCAACAGTTAGTGGAAGAAGAACTGATTAGTACCGAATAAACAAAACAAAAAGAGGTGGCTTATACATATATATACAACTCCAAGCTCTGCCGCGGCTAGAAAGATGAAGTCGCCAATCAACACGAATTCCAAAAGCGCACGGAGACGTGTGTATAGGAACGAAACCACTACCTTCAGCGTTGACGGGTCGTGACTGTGAAAACGGCAATGAAGCACGATAATACCTCAATACAAAAAAAAATAAGGGAGCGAAGCGAACAATAGTAGAAATAATAAATGAAAAAAAAACGAAAACAAAATCGATCACCAAAAAAGGTGCGTCCCTGTACGTACTGAACCTCGATAAACACGAAAGAACAGAACGAAAATATATACAACAGCGGTATGCTGAGAACTCTAAATTACGGGAAGAGAGAGAAAAACAAAAGAAAATTAAACCTCAAGTGAAGCTCTGTATACTGCGTGTCGAACTTACAATGCAAGAAGGGGCAAGCTCATGAAATTCAACTATGCAGATGCAACACTAAGTGCGCGTTTGTACACCAAACCGAACCTGCAGGAATCCCGGATAAATCAAGGACAATTGCCGGCCGTAAAAAGCACAGGATGGGTTGCCCGTTGATGTCACCGATCTTGTATATTTTTTTCAGCTTTTTTGTGTGTGTTTTATCTTCGACGTAATAACGCACTGCTAAACAGGAAGCGCTTTCCTTACAATAAATCGAAGAACTAACCAGCAATCCGTGTAGGTTGAATTCAAGATCAACGCAAGCACCGAGAAGTCAGCCACAAAATCTCACTTAATTCTTTTTGTGTGTGTGTATACGTGGTTTTTGTCCAGTTTTGTTAATTGCTTGTTCTTACATAAGATCAACGAGTAAAGTGTTATCCGCGCAGCCTTCTTTTAGTCCTTATGGTCGACGCACAACGCTCTGCCGATGCAACTAGGGAAGAAACCAGTAGACTTGAGAAGAGGGGAAGCTGACAGATGATAACCTTTCCTTTACCGTTGAATCTGACGCTACTTACACCTTGAGTGAGTGAGGGAGAAACAAAAAAGCAGAAAAGAGAAAGAAAGAAAAGAAGAACCGGGACTAGAGGATTCTTTAGTAATAAAAAAGGGTGTGGCAGGAGAGTTTTACAGCGTATTATGAACAGAGGTCCTGAAGGGAAAGGGGTTTCACCGTTGTTAGTGGTGAGCAGAGAAGGAGAGAACAAACACGAGGATGCAAGGAGGAGGAAAGAGGTGGGCAGTCTAATCACTGGAACAGAGAGGCAAAAGGCATACCGCAGTGAGTGAAACCGTGAGCCAGCCATCGAAGGCTGCGAACTGTATTGGCGCATTCGAAAACGAGAGAAAAGAGCCCTGCCTACACTGCGCCATCACTTCTCGTCTACCTTCTTACATCAATATCTTCTTGTGGGAGCACCAAAGACGAAGCACGGTGTGCAAGACAAAAAAGGAAGCGGTAAAGCGAAGTCGGAGAAAGAGCGCAGCTTCGGACGAATCCACCCAATGGCCCTTCTTGGCAGCGAGCGCACTCAAATCCCACCGGAGCATGACGATGCTTCCCACCAGCGCAAGCACACACACACACACACACACACACAGAAAAAAGACTATCCCCCATACGCAGCAGCGGTGTCCCACAGTACAGTAGCGGCGTCTCGCAACTCTCCCTTTGAAACACCGTAGCGCTCAAAGTGATGGAGATAGGCGCCGACATTTAGCAGCTCCTCCGCCTTGCGCGCCGCCTCGGCGAGTGTCGCGCCGATCATTGGTGTAGGTCCGTAAAGCGTGACGGAGTGATGGGGTCGGCACTGATAGGAGGGCGTCTCACGCCACTCTTCCGAAGGACTGACGAACAGAGAAGTGATCGGGAACGGGTAGGCGCCGCTGCCGACGTGGGTAGCCATAAGGTGACGCAGCTCACGGATGCCGTCGGTGCTCGCGTAGCGGCCACGTAAGCTCCACAGACAACTCCGATGCTGTAGGTAGAAGGCAGAGGCGTCATGTGGCGTTGGCAGCGCACTTCTTGGTGGGGTTGTGGCTGCAGGGAATGTATGAAACGCGTTGGTACTGGTAAATGTGTGCTGTGCCACGCGCGCCGCCTCACCGAGTACTGATGACCACGTTGTCGATCCGGTGAATAAACGAGGGGCAGTGATACCGGTGAAGAACTTCATGGCGGGGTCCAAGGTAAGAGCTTCCACGATGTCAGTGGATGTCGCGTATCTGCGCGGCGCCATGTCGTCCGCCACTGATCCGTCACCACTCCCTCTCCGTCCGCCGCTGGAGGCGCTGCCACTGCCCGCAATTCGATGCTTTGATCCGTCCCTCTGTGGAGAGGGTGTCGCGTACAGCAGCTGGGGTAGATGTAGCGGCGCAAGGATCTCGCCTATTCGCTTGTTGATGAGTGGAAAGGACACTTCCCCCGCGTCCTTAAGGCCGCGATTGGCGCGGGTACCCTTCAGCTCTTCTGCAAGAACATCATTATAGGTGATGCACACCCCATCGGCCAAATCACGCAACGCGCTTACGGCCATTAAGACGTTGTACCACTGCGTCACCACCTCCCCGCAGTGAAACGGCCACACCACGGAGTGCAGCAGCGTAGCAGCAGGAAACATCGCCTTGACTTCCTCAGCCACAAGGCAGCTCACGCCAGAGCCGGTGCCGCCGGCAATGCTATGCAGCACGTGAAACGTGGATACAGTGGTGTCTTGCTGCTCACATTCGCGTCGCAGACACTCTGCAATGGACTCGCGACAACTTTGGCCCTGCTGACAGTAGCCAAAAGCCCAGTTGTTGCCACTGCCCTCGCCGCGAGTGACACATTGCTGTGGGGCAAGGGTGTAAAAGCGTCGTGAAGAACGGGGAGGTGCGCTGTCAGCTGCAGCTTGCGCATTTGCATGCAGTAGCGTGCTGCTAATAACCTTCGGCTCCATGTCGACGAGGACGCACCGCGGCTGCGGCAACGACCCGTCCACTGCTGCGGCATCAGCATCGGATGTCTTTGCGCAACGAGAAAGAGAGTAGTAGTGCTGCCTGCCGGTGCGCCTTGCTTCCTCTACAGGAGACGCTCTGTCACTCGAGGCACATTCATTTCCTTTTCTCGTTGGAGTTGACATGGGGCGGTTCTGTTGCTGCTGCTGCTTACGCCGGCGCGGTACCCGCATTGCTGGGCGAAAGTGGGTAGCAGAGACACGCATCTGGAAGGCCTCATTGGTGCTCGCCTCTGCCTCTGACGCAATAGTGTCAAGAAAGGTGGTGCCAACCTGATTGCCGCACTGACCGACAAATACGTGAACCGTCGACATGGGAAACAGAAGAAAATATGCAGAAGCAGTACAAGATGTATGTATATATATTTATGGCTTGTCGTGATCTATGATGTTGCTCGACACAAAGAGTGGACCGGAGTACCGACTCCTAAACACCTGCTACTTTGCGCAAATGGTGTCGCACTAAATAGACGGTGCGTATGCCCGTATTTAGCAAACAAAAAAAAGGAAGTATCGTCAACACGTCAATCGCAAGGAAGCATATCTAAAATAAAGATCTATTTCCAAGAAGAAAGTCTTTTGTGGTGCAGCATCGGCACACAACGAAACGAAATGTGCTAGAACATAAAAAGAGAAGGAAAAGGGTAGAAACGGAGAGGCGGCGGCTCTTTTGCTGCTGCCGAGGGGAGGGGAGTCTTCATATCACATATGCACAGCACTTGAGTGGTATTCGCCCTTCGAGCCCCGTGAACGCAGTAGTGGAATCAGAAAGAATTGTGCGGAAAGGGGTTGAGGATTTCAAAGATCCTGTATTTACTTTCGTTTTCGCTCGATAGCCCTTTCTGCAGTGTCAATAAAATAAAATGCAACCGTAAGGGAAGCCGTCGCATTCCCAGAGCCGCGCGCAGCTACAGCCGGCGGTAAAGAAAAAGAAAGAATAGGAAAAACAAGTGCAGCAAACGTTTGTGCGCAGAACGCTTGTGCAATTCATTTCATCCCCGCTGGGGTACTTCATGAATGGCTCGTCACCAAAATCGTATCTCTTTTAGCGTCCATCAAAGCATCTCTGAACGTGATTGGAAAGACCTCGGGAGGGTCTCACATGCCATTTGAGAGATTTAAAAGAGAGAAGAAACGTAAGAAAAGGAGCTGAATGATGCACCTAATGAAAGCCAGGGTATAAAAAAAAATACATTTGTGAATGAAAGAGCTCAAAATAAAATAGTTGGAAGATTCCCAAGAAGGAACACTACACTTCTACGAGTTGATGACCCAGGAAGCACGTATATACCCCCACCTCTGAACTCTCCACAGCATTGTACCCTCTTCCCCCACCCCACCACCACCACCACCGCCTCCCACCACGAACGTCGCCATCGAGGACTGGTGACTGCCTTGCGTACGCTCTCAAGTCTTTCTTACGCATGCACACGTACGCATAAACGAGGGAAAAAACGGAAACAATAGTAGCACAACACTTTAAATTTACAACAACAGGACAAATACAAAATGCATGCGCATCGAACATTTTCGACAGAAGTCGGCAAACCAACGCCACAAGCAATAACGTCAACGCTACACTACGGTGACCAAGACCTCACATTCACAAAGCGCTGCAAGAGCTTTACACTGCTGGAACGCTCTTGCCTTGATGAGCGCGTCGGCAAAGAAACACCGGCAGTGGCAGGAAACACGTTCTAAAATGCGCATGCTGTTGCTCACAGCTAACGAGAGAGATAAAGAGGAAGCACGGAGTACCGCAGAGTCTCTCAGGGTCATCGCGGCGGTATTCGCCAATGCTGCTCGTCATCAACTCCACGGCAACTCCACCCTCTCTCTCTGATCTCTCATCTGCACTACATCTACCTGCGCCGCCCTTGTCGACAGTGACCTCGTACGCCACCCGGCGCCGCTGCTCCCCTTGCAGAGGGGTAAGGGCTGTGGTTAGCGCCGCCCCCATCGCCTCCACGCGTAGTAGCCGACGGGCTCCTGCCCACAACTCCGCTGCCGGTATCCATCCCAGCTGGTAGCCGCCGCCCATCCACCGTCGTCAAAATCGCCTCTCCCCACGGCGGCACCGGGCGCATCATTCGCTCAACACAAATCGCTACACCTATCATCATCAGTTCAATCACTATAAACGTGCCCCAGTGATTTCTTTGTAGCTGCAGCAACTTCGGTTTAATAGAGTTGTGCAGGTAGAAGCGTGCGAAGGACAGTCGCACTCGGCCTAAGGAGCTCAACTTCCCTTCACAAACAGAGTAGCAAAAATCCCTGTGAGACTGCTGTAAATCTCTTCGCAGAAACCACACACTTGTCATGAGGCTCTCCATTGCCGGATCACTGCTGAGACTGAGTGTTGAGGGATGATAGATAATACGGCGTGTAGCTCCATCCTCATTATACGGATTCAGGCGCTCTCTTAGCGAGCGCTCCTGCGCATCAAAAATGTAATTCGTGAGCCAGATCGCATTGCTCAAAACGTAATCCTCACCCAACGACCCCCACTTGCGCTGGAAATAATTGTCTTTGAGAACATGCTGTAAGATCATCTTCGAGAACTCAAAACGCTGTGACCTAATCTTGTTCATGAGGGTGTCGCAGCCACGGCGAACGGGATCACGGAGACAACGCTGGTACGACCGCAAACTGTGCGGATCCCACTCCGGCGCGGACAAGGTGAGCGTCTCGGTGAAGGGGTCTAAGAGAGAGCGCTGCACCACGTCAACCACCTCCAGCACATTGCCGCACAAGTTGCAGATATGCTGCTCCTTGCACGACGTTAGCGTCGCAAAAATGTACTCCTGAGCATCAGCGCTGTCCGGCAGCCTCGACAAATCGAGGAAAAGGAATAGCGATAGAAGGAGGACCACAATCGCCAATACCCAATTGGGGGAAAGAGCCACCGTCATATATCTGTGCTAGAGTGTCTTTTTGTGTCTACAACTACAGGCAAAAAATGAAAAACTAGCTGCAGCACTGGAGTTTAAGTAATAAAAAGAAATCAAAGCAAGGGGTAAAGCGCGTGGCAGCAGATGCCATACGTAAAGCAGGCAATACAACAGCATTCAACGACAACAAAAATTTGGCACAGAGGCTCAAACAGTTTGCTCTTTGATTTACCGAGCTGCCCAAAACAAATGGAAGGGGGTTAACAATAGCGGAGAAGGCAACAGCTTCCCCGCTATTCTGGTACGACGTACTCTCTACGTTCTGTATAGCAGGTACGCGAAATGACAGCAACAGATAGAGTCGCTACGGCGACGTGGTCACGCCAATGACGATGACGAAGGTGGCAATGACACACCGATACGCTCCCACTTTTCCTCGAATTTACGTGCACGCTTGCACTCGTCTCCGTCTTCTGCATGCGAACTGCAACACAAGCGGAGGGCTGATGCGAGAGATGAAAACTGCATTCAACAAGTCCAGGGGGAGTAGGGTAGCAGCAGAAAACAGGGAAAGAACGAAGAATACGAAGAGAGAGAATATGGGAGGGGGGTTACACATTTATCACAAATATCTCATGCAGCACCGCACGAGAGGTTTCGCGGACCTCGAGTCCAAGCAGCGTGAACGCAGATGCTGTGAAGAGCATACTCGCGGATACGAGCACCGATTTTGGTCGGCACAGCAATCCAAATAAGGAAATAGGTACGCCCACCGCGTCAATGCAGAGACACCGGCCAACGAAGTCTTGTGAGCTGCACCCTTGCAGCGCACCCTACTCACCCAAAGCGGTCATGGTGTCCGTTCTTCACGGGCCCCAAAAACAAAAACTCTATACCACATTCTATAGTATGCGCTTTTCATTAATACAAATGACATAAAACAAGGAAAATAACTGGTTCTTCACTTTGCAAGCCCACACGACCCCTCATGCAATCCACGACCCGATCCGCGTTCACAGAATGAACACCACAACAGAGCGCGAAAGCGTTTTTATTCGAAATCCCTTCGACCCAAGGTGAAGAAAAAAAATCACACATCACGTTCAAAGAGTGTCAACGTGAGCCGATGCCACCGCTTTTACCGCGTCCGCACTATCGACAAACGCGCTAGGGGGGCATCGCCTCAGGCACTGGACACTGTTTGTCTATCTGTGGTATGAAAGAAACGAGAGTGAGCCCAGCAGACTGATCGAAGAGGACAGCTGCTTTAAAAATAACGGTGCGCATCCGCTGCAGCGGACCAGCAACCCGTAAAGAGTTAGACCTTACGCCTCCCACGCGT
>LJSK01000178.1:16323-54584 GCA_001299535.1 Leptomonas seymouri
CTGGCACGGCAGCACCAGAAAGACGATGTTGACGGTGCTAGCACACCAGGCCGTGGCCAGGAGAGCAAAGCCCGCACCGTACCCCGCGTGCGACTTCTGCTCACTGCACAAGCGATCAACTTTGGCGGCAGAGGGGCTACGGTTGAAGAAGGCATCCGTCATGACGGCCCAGCTCACCACCAAAGAGACGCCTAGGATGTTCAGCGGCAGCAGCACAGCTGCACAAAGCCCAGTACGCATGCCACACCGTAGATGAAAATGTTCATGATCGCGAAGGCCTGCGCGGCGCGGAAGCGGGCACGGCGCTCCGGGCACATCTCGAAGAGATCGCTGACCCTCGCATCATACGTGGTGCTGTAGCACTTTTCCTTAAGACCCCACAGCGTCAGGCACGGAGTGTCCCCAAGGGTGGACTCATCCATAGGCCGGAGCACGTCGATAGGCGTGCCCACAAAGATGAACAGGAATGCAACGAGCTGCAGGAGGGAGTAGATGAGGGTGCTGCCTGTTCACGTCACTCTGAATGGATAAGGAACTTTGCGGCTAGAGTCGCAGCTCCAATTCGAAAGGGTAATGTATATTGTAGGCGTGCAGCACAGCGAGACGCACGATGTATAACGTCTAGAAGAATGATTACGCATGAAAATGAGAGGAGGAAAGCGAAAACTTGAAGGTGTTTGTCATACTGTTTGATGCTGATTGAACCGAAGAATCAATCAATGAAAAAAAATGCAGCTTCATGTTAATCAAAAAGAAATAAGAGAAAGAACTAAACGTCTTCCTTGGCGAGCTATGTGTTATAGAGATTTCTCATGTAGAATGGAAGCAAGTTGCGACCTTTGAATGTTGTTGCTGCTGTTGTCGTGGTTGTTCACATCTGTGGTCCTTTGAGTTCTGTGTGAAACCCCTCTCGCATTGGACACAACTCGCCGCTAGCCGTTCCATTTTTATTTGCCTCTCTGCAGGTAATTCGATTTGCTTTATCATTTTTCTCGTCTTTGCTTACACGTTAAGCATTCGTCAATTAGGACATATATATATATATATATATATATGGCGTGTCTACGTTTTTCGTGTTACAGCCAGCAGCAGCGTGAGGCTGTATGGAAGAGCTTGTTGCGAAACAGCCATACGTCTTTGACTGGGTCGTAAAGAACGATGTCCTCCAGCGCCGGATTGCGCAGCGTCGTGGCGTCACCGCCAGTGTTTTGCCCCTCCTCGTAGGGGAAGGCAGAAAGCTGCTGCAGTGCGGCCCGTAACTGTGGCTTATTCGCACATGTGCCTTGCAGCTGGCGCATCGCTTTCAGTAATTTCTGGTTAGTGTACTTGGAGGCCGAGACGCGGCGCTGATGTACAGCTGCAAAGAGCTCATCCAAGTCGTTGCTATTCGTGCCGATTACGTCAATAAAGTTGTTCAGGCTGAGCGGGTCAATGGAGTGCTGCGTGTAGGCGAAGGCCTGCGCGCGGTTAAAGACGGGGATCATGTAGAAGTCGAGTCGGGGGAGGGCCACATCCGCCATCGTTACGGATTCCAGCGGAACCTCCATGACGAGGTGGCACAAGCGCCGGTCGCACGCCAGCGCCACTGCGTCGTTGTAGACACGCGGCACGCTGCTACCCTCACGCAGCTTCAGCATCAGCAGCGGAGTCTCGCCGCTTTTGGCTTTCGCCATCTGGCACGCCTCCGCCACGAAATCGAGCAGGTCGCCGCAGATGTCGATATTGTTTACCCCGAGTGCCTTCACAACACTCCGCAACGCATCCTCGGTGCCGCGAATGTCGACGTACACAGCCGGAATGCGCTCCTTTACCACGGCGTTGCGGCAAACTGTACTCTTGCCGCAGCCATAAAAGCCCGTAAACACCACAATGCGGGGGTGCGCCGTGTCCAACTGATGCAGCACCTGCCGCACCGCATTCTCCTCCCGCTCGCGCGAAACAAGCGGATGATCATTTGCGCTTGCCTCAGCTCCGATACTCCAGTTTCTATTCAAACGCTCCGTCAGCGTCTTGGCGGCGAGGCTCAACTGATAGGAACGCTGCTGGGTGTGATAATTCTTCACATTCCAGCCGAAGGCAAAAGCGATACCGAGGAGCGCCATGGAGGCGCTCACCACACCGCTGTACTTGGTGAGGCGGTAGCGGAAGTCGCGCTCCTTTATTCTCTCCTTCAGTAACTGACGCATCTGACGGTGGTGATCGCGCTGCCACTCCGACTTGTCAAGTACGCACATACGCACGCCTTTGGGGATGTACGACATGCAGTGCACGTCGCTCGCCTCCAGCAAGTACAGTTTATCGACGCGCCACCCGCGCTGGAACAGCACGCAGGCGATGCTCTCCTGGTGTGAGCGACGTGCCACGCCGGCTGTGCGCAGCCACTCCACCACGTCCTGGTACTGCGAATCGTTCACAAACTTTGTGCGGCCTTCTGACATGGCGATCATCTGGGTCGGAACGGCGATGTCAAGGCTGTTGTTGTCGAGCAACACCTCAAAGGTGCCGTTTCCATTCACGCGCACCACAATACCGCCCATCACCACACCCACGTTCTCCTCGTCCTTGCCGTACTCTACGTGCACACGCGAGCCCACCTCAATGATCGGAGAAAGAAAAAGTTGTTGCAGATGCACAGCGTACACGGTGCCGGCAATTTTCGCCTTGACGATGCCGCGAGCAATCGGTGCTACAGCCGCATTGGTCCCGTTTTCGAAAAAGGCGCTGACAGGCATACCGAGCTGCAGCACGGAGGTTGGCGCCGACGACAGCGGTGGCGGCAGAGGCATCGGTGGTGGCTCGGTGGACGATGAAAGAAGTTCGGTCCCGACAGCAGCGGGGGTGGAAGGCGAAGACGAGGCTACGTTTGGATCGTCCGTTTGCTCGGCTGTGGTAGCAAATCTGCAAGCGCCGCCCGTGAGTCGGAGAGCACTACCGGAACCTGGAGCCTTCCCACATTCGTCGCCCAAGCCGTTGTGGACGCACATCGCTGTGCATGGCACGCCAACGCGGCGAAGGCTTGAGTTGACCACTCGTAGAACCGACTTCATTTGCGCAAGTAAGTGTTTGTACTAATTTGCTTCCGTTTTGTTTTTGTTTGAAGTTTTGATGGCAGCTTCTACCAGCTTCTCAACGATGCACAATGATTGGGTACAGCGGAGGTGCACACTTCAACATGCAAATCACTGGATCAAAGCAAAAAAAAAAAAAATGGGTAGGTGAGATCTACCGCTGGGTTTTGATCGGACGATAAGGTAAAAGGATCTAAACGATCTGTAGAAGGAGAAGACGCTATTTTTTCCCTTTGCTCGATAACTGATTAAATGTCCTTGCTGTTGTTGATTGGCATGAATCAGTGATGAGCAAATGCGTTATCTACAATCTCCTGTTTTGCCCACCCGTTTTCGTTCGGTTACTGTGTCCAGCAAAACTAAAAGAAAGGCAGCTCAAACTAACACTGAGTAGCTGAAAATGCCTAAGGGATAAGTACTTATAATAGGCAGCCCGCACTGCGGCTCAATTGACGCTCTGGCGTGTAACTCGGTCTCCAACGAAGGGCAGTACAAGCCTCGAGAAGTGAACGATGACAAAAGTCGTCTACAGTTTACTTGCTTTTTTTTTTAGCGTTAACGGATGTGTGAAAGTGAAGACAAGACAACAGTGTGTGGGTCAACGCCTCCCTGATCACACATAGCAGCGATCGTCGAGTAGGAGAGAAGAGAAAAGTGAGAAGAAAAAGTCAGATCCGAAGCATGGTGACGAGAAAGAAAACTGAGGCTCCTCAATGGAGGCATCGTTTGAATGGAAGCGACCATACCGATCTTCTTTTTTTTGCAGAACGCACATCCTTCTCAGACAGCCCCATCTTTTGAAATGCTTTGATGGATGCACAATAATAATAAGACAGAGGCAGAGGTCGACTTGATGGGTCCCGTATTGTTGTTCCTCCTCAGTCTCTGAAAGTAGCATGCGCAGAATTATTCTTATTTTTTGTTTTACAATTGAGATTTCTTCACTATGTGGGTTCGTTTTGTTGTTTTTGCTGCCGCTGCTGCTGCTGCTGCTGCTGCTGAGTTTCGCTGGTGGCAGCGCAGCGCGAAAATGCTTCACGGAGTGCACTAAACACTTCTCCTGCTCACGCATCGGATTTCACAATGGATCACGTCAGCACGCATCACTCACACAAAAGCGCATGATGGATTCTTTAAAGAACAAAAAGAAAAGAGACTTCAGCGCACAATTAAGAAAGGATAATACGTCGACAGTCCAGCAAGAAAAAAGAATCTCAAGAGTCACTGAGCATAATCTTTTTTTTCCTCCGTAGTGAGAAGGACTGTCTTTAGAGGTATTGCTTTGATTCAAGCCCCCCACCCCAACTGGAGGGGGTGCATCACCCATGGATGCCGGAAGGGAAACGAATGTCGTCGACATTCGCAGTTGACTCTTCCTTCATTTTGTCACCGTCTTAAATTAAACAGTTCGCTGCAGAGTGCAGAACCTGATTCTGAAACACCCACACATCCTGCACAGGGTTGTAAAAGATAATGCCGCGCAAAGATGGGTGGTTTAGACTGCCATCATCCAACCCTTCGTGCTGACCCTCGTCGTATGGCAGCTGCGCCAGCCGCTTTACGGCGGACTTGAGAGCTGCACTGTCACCCCACGCCTCCTCCAGCTGGCGCATCGCCTTCAGAAGCTTCTGATTTGTGTACTCTGTTGGTGTCTCACGACGCTGATGCACAGCCGCCAGCAGCTCATCCAGGTCGTTGCTGTTCGTTCCCACTGTATCTAAGAAGACCTCCATGTCCAGAGAGTCAAGGCGGTGCTGGATGTACTCATACGCCTGCGCACGGCTGAAGTTTGGTACGGTGTAAAAATCCAACCGAGGCAGCGACGTGTTCGTCATTGTGAGCGACTCCAGCGGCAGCTCCACCACAATGTGGCACATGCGCCGGTCACACGCCAGAGTGATAGCCTCGTTGTACACGCGTGTCAAGTTGTCGCCCTCGCGAAGCTTCAGCACAATAACCGGCGTTTTGCCGTTCATCGCGGATTTAGCCTTGTAGCACGCCTCCGCGATAAAATCGAGCGGATCGCCGCAGGCGTCAACGTGTGGAACGCCCATCGCCTTAATCACACTGCGCAGCGTGTCCTCCTTGTTGCGTACATCGACAAAGACGCCAATCATGCCCTCCTCGCGCAGCGCGGTGCGGCAGAGCGAGCTCTTGCCACAGCCGAAGTAGCCGGTGAGGACGACGATGCGAGGATGGGCGGTGTCCAGCTGGCGAAAGACCTGTCGAATCCATTTTTCCTGCGCGTCGCGACGAATGTGCTTCGAGGACCGATGCGACGCCCCGGTAGGTGCGCTGTCAGCCGCCACGGTGGTGGACGACGGTGACGCCGTCGCTTCTGCAGCCGTAGTGATGGGCGTCGTGGGAGTGGGAGTCGGCGCAGCTGTAGCCGCCGCCTTCGAAGATGCGGAAGCGGAGCTCTCCGTGGCCTCCGCGGCCCCCGGTGAGATCCGCTTGCAGAGCGTCCGCACCGCAAACCTCAGCTGATAAGAGCGCTGGTGCTTCGTGTAGTTGCGGTAATTCCAGCCAAAGAGCGAGAAGGCGCCACAGAATGCGACGCTGGCCGAAAGAATGCCAGCGTACTTGGCGGACATGTACCGCCGATCGCGCTCCTTCACACGCTCCTTGTAAATGCTGCGCATCTGGCGATGGTGATCCCGCTGCCACTCCGTCTTCTCCATCAGCGACATCCGCGCACTCTTTGACAAGTGGGTCATGTTGCGAATATCAGATGCCTCCAACAAATACATGCGCTCCGCTCGCCAGCCGCGGTGGTACAAAATGCAGGCGGTGCCTTCGATCTCGTCCGTCTCGGACAGCCCCGCTGAGCGTACCCACTCCACGACCTGCAGATAACGTGGGTGGTACAAGAACTTGCAGACGCCCTCCGTCACGGCAATCTTCTCCTGCGGTACGGCGAGATCGACGTTGTTGTTGTCCAGCAGCACGCCGAAGGTACCGTTGGGATTCACGCGGACTACAATACCGCCCACCACCAGTTCTTTCCCACCGGCAGCTGTCGGCGGGGCACCGTCTTCGCGCTCGTAAGCGACGTACACACGCGATCCCATGGCCACCACGGACGGCTTCGGGCTGTCTTTAAAGTCCACCGCAAATACAAGCGAGGAGAGCTGGGCCACAATGTGGCCAATTGCAGAGGGTTGCCGGTGCCGTGGGTGTGGTGCACCGGGCATTGACGGCGCGTAAGCGGCAATGCGCAGGCCCTCCAATCCGGGCTGCGTGAAACTGGAGTGCTTGATGGCAGGCGCCGCTGCCTTTTGAGCCGCAGCAGCAGAGGTGGCCGCAGCGGCGACCGACGCCACCGCTGTGCAAAGACATCGTCGCGTGGGAGCACCAAGCATTGTCCGAAAAAAAAAAAAGAACCAATGTCAAAGACGATGGTCCCCTCGAGTAGTAGCTCAACTGTTAAGGCAGCCAACCCTTTACTCGCCTTCTGTCAGGCTTCTCAGCGTAAATAAATACTGGGGGAGCTCAGAAAGCGAAGTACGGCAAAGGAGGCTTCAGGCTGAAGTCCTCTCGTGATGAATTATTTGAATGTGCTGATAGATACAACGCGTGTCAACTGGAAAATCTGGCTATGTCCTGTGGTACGATTTTGCCTAGAATGTCATCACCGTCGGTACGTTTCGGTAGTTTGTGTTGATCCTGGGATAGTAGATGACTTGCGTCGTTCGTCTCACGCTATATGCCTACTGATTCGACCACCGTTGAGGAGAGGAGACACTTGACGAAGTTGTTGGGAAAAGAAGGGCTTCTGTGGCGATAAAAGGGGTTGAAACAAAAACAGCTCACAAGGAAGCACTCCGGCTCTCGATAGACCCCAGCCTCTTCCAGGGAATACACCTCTGTGGCACTCTCGGTGGCGAGCTACAATTGCCACAATGCACATATCCATGTGCGCAACGAAGGGAGGGAATGTGTGTGTGTGTGGGGGGGGCGGGGGCGGGGGGAAGAAAAACGAAAGAGAACGGCAGATGTAAGAAGGTATTTAAGTAGCAAAAATAACCTTAGCGTCCTCACCGAAACGATACGGCACGTCTGCAAATGGTTCGATTCATGTAACTGCAGCAACAAGGCATCCGTCATGTTCTTCAAAGAGCGGAAAAAAAAAAAAAACGCACGCACAAAGAGCAAAGACAAGTGGTGTCGGAGGACTCGGTACGCCACGATGAAAACGAGCATGGAGTCCAAGCTAAGTTTAACGACAGACCCCCTGCTTTCCTCACATGCTTAAACACCATATAGCGCGTATAGCGTGTTTTTTTTTTTTCATTGTTGATATTAGCATTTGTATTCGACAATGTTTCGAAGAGTTTTCTTTCTTTTGCAGGGGCTTCTGATGCTGTCGCAGCCATGAAAGCCACCCAAGGAAAAGTGTTTTAAGCGCACTGCATTGCGCTCGCAGCGAAATCGCCTGCAGAAGGAAGCCGCTCTACAGACTGCACCGCACTGCAGTGTGGAAGACCTTGTGTCGGAATATCCATCGATCGCGAACCGGGTCGTACAGCACAATCTCCCGCAGCGCCGGATCGCGCAGCACGTTGGTGCCGCTTTGCTGGCCAACGTAGTATTCGGCCTCCGCCAACTTCTTCAGGGCGGCCCAGAGTGTTTCGGAGGTGCCGCACGCCGCCCCGACCTGTCGCATTGCCTTTGACAGCTTCTGGTTCGCGTATTCAGCAATAGATATGTTGCGGTGCAGCACCGCGGCCAGCAGGCCGTCAACCTCATTGCTATTGGTGCCCATCACCTCAATAAAGTGCAGCAGGGATAGAGGGTCTACAGTGTGCTCGGTGTACTGGAATGCCTGCCGCATGTTGAAGTTAGGCACTGAGTAAAAATCCACGCGCGGCAGTGAAACGTTTTGAATTGTCAGAGACTCTAGCGCAACCTCGTACACGAGGTGGCACAGGCGTCGGTCGCACGCGAGCACAACGGACTCGTTGTACACGCGGGACAGCTCGCTGCCCTCACGCAGCGTCACGACGAGAATTGGCGGCTCGCCGTTGATCTTCGTCGCCTTTTTGAATGTGTCAGTGATGAACTCCAAGTAGTCACCACAGGAGTCCGGGTTGGGGACCTTCAAAGCCTTCACAATGCAACTCAGCGTGTCCTCACTGCCACGGACTTCGACAAATAGGGCGGGCTTGTGCTCCTTCCGCACCGCAGACCGCAGCAGCGAGCTCTTACCGCAGCCACGGAAACCCGTCAAGACGGCAATACGCGGGTGCGCGATGTCCATCTGCCGCAGCACCTGCCGTGCCCAACTCTCCTCGGTCGACCGCTCCACAAACTGCTGCGGCTCGGCAGGGATGCCGGTGTACTTGTGATCAGTGTGGGTGAGTGTGTTCACGGCGTGCTTCACCTGAAACTCTCGTTGCTGTCGGTGATAGTTCTTGAAGAACCAGAGGAACACGGACATGACGCCAAGGCCAGCCCAATTAGCGCTGACAAAGCCGCTGTACTTTTGAATGAAGTAGCGCCATGTCCGCTCCTTCACGCGCTCGCGCAGCAGCGTGCGCATCTCTGCATGGTGCTCCCGCTGCCACTCAACCTTCTCAAGCACCTTCATCCGCACTGACTTCTTCAGGTAGGAGATGCATTGCACATCACTCGCCTCGAGCATGTACAGCTTCTCCACCCGCCACCCACGCTGATAGAGCAAGGAGCAGAGCCGCTCTCTATCGCCGCGGCGGCGTACGCCGGCATCACGCATCCATTCCACCATGTCAAAGTACTCCTTTTCTAGAGTGAAGCGTGAGCGGCCCTCTACTAGCTCCACGTTGTCCTGCAAGACTTGCGGCTCAAACGTATTGTTGTCCATCAAGACGCCTAAAGTGCCGTTGCTGTTTACGCGGCCGACAATGCCGCCCACCACACGTCCGGCGTTGGTTTGAGTGCGGCCAACCCGCACATACACACGGGAGCTCACCTCAACGATAGGGGAGAGATGCACCTCCTCCATCTCTACCACGTACTCGTCATAGGACAGCTGCTGCTTGATGTGACCCTCAGCAAAGTGATGCACGCCAAGACCAATTAAGGGGTGCTGAAAGTAAGCTCGTGCCGATAGGGTTCGGATGTCGCGTGGGATGATGCCTTTGGGCGGTTCAGCCGAGGGCAAAGACAAAGACGATTGGGACGAAGATGACGGTGCTGCAGAAGCACCAGCGGCTTTCCTCTCATCAAGCGGCTTAGTTTCCAGCGCTGCAGCGCTGGTAACGGCTAAGCCTTGCAAGCAGCGACTTGTAAAGAACATTATATGAGAGGGGGGTTGCACGGCAAAAGATGTTCCTCTACAGTCTCTTGAGCCACTGGGCTAATTCGAAGCACGAGCACTGAGCCCACTAGAGAAAGAAGACACAGCGAGCAGCGCGGCCGATTCCGCACACTCGAGAAAAATGAAAAAAGACAGAGAAGATGCGCCAACGGCAATGAGAACAGCAAGTGTCACGGATGCCTACTCCGTCACCACAGGTACTATGCTGTGTGATTCACAGCCGTAGGCTCAGCTGTGGATTAACGATAAGAGGTTCGATATAGACGCTTCCGAGTGCAATTACACTAATGCTTGTGCTGCGCTACGTCTAGACGCACCACGCGGAGGAAGAAGGGAAAAGGGAGCGAAAAGAGGGGAGAAGAGTAGCAGAAGACCGCAAGCTCAAGAGGGAAGCGTGCGAGGGTGCACCCCTCTACTGTGCTCAGCTTCTTCGGGGGTAAACAGAGCTTCGGCGTAAGTCGTATGCCCTGATATGACGAAGGCTTTCAAACAAGAGACAGGCTCGAGCCATTTCCAGCGTATGGCAAAAAGGCAGGCACCCCACTCATCAAGGCGGACGCAAAAAGGCCTGAGCGGTCCTACAAAGCACCGCAGCAAATATTTTCATTTTAGGATTCTACGATGTGTGTACCGCACGTGCAAAAGGGCAACGCAGCCATGGGTGGCAGGGCCAGTCCCTCTGTTTTGTTTTGTTCCCTTCAAAGCGGCGGGCAGAGAAAAGAGGTCTCCCTTCGCATTTTTCTTTTTCTGTGTGCAGCCGCAGCATAGCACCTGCATGCCGTTCATTGCAGTGACGCGAAGCAGCATCTTCAGGGTGTTGATGTTGCTTTCATGTAGCCGCACGCAGCAAAAAAAAACAAAAATAACTTTGTACAAGAGGGCTGCGGCTCGCTGCCTTCTCACCACCCACCGCTGCAGCACAGAATCAGCTGAAACCACTGGCGGTTTGAAGCGAATCAATAAATCCAAATCATCATCATCATCATGATCCCCTCTCACAGCGTTGCCTTCCGTTTTTGTAACCGCAATGAATTCGGTGGTGTCGGCCCTCGCTGTTGCCCAAATTTCTTCATATCACGCATCACTATTCAAATGATGATGCAGCGCGCGGCAGTGTGAAAGACCTGCTGCGTGAAGCGCCAGGTGTCCTGCACCGGGTCATACACCACAAACTCATGCAACGATGGATGAGCCAGCACTGTCAAGTCACCGACCGTCTCATCATGTACACCGTCTGCAAACGGCATGGAGGCAAGCTGCTTGATGGCATTGCGGACCGGCACACTCAGAGGCTCCAGCGCGGCCCGAAGCCGCCGCATCGCCTTCATCAGCTTCAGACTGGTGTAGGCGACCGGGTCTACGCCGCGCTGCCGCAACGCGGCGTAGAGCTCATCGAGGTCATTGCTGTTTGTTCCAACCGTCTCTACAAAGTAGACCATGTCCAGCGCGTTCAGCATGTGCTCCGTGTACGCGAACGCCTGCTCGCGGGAAAAGGGCGGGACGTAGTAGAAGTCCAGGCGTGGTAAGGCGACATTGGAAGCGGTCAGCGACTTGAGCGGCACTTCAAGGATAATATGGCAGGCTTGGTAGTCGCTCACCAAGCTCACCGACTCGCGGTAGACCTTCTCCAGACTGCTGCCCTCACGCAGCTTCATTACCAGGAAAGGGATGCGATCGCTGCCCCTCAGCGTGGCACCGCGCATCGCCTCACCCACAAAGTCTAGCAGGTCACCGCAAACCTCCACGTTGTTCACACCGAGTGCCTTCACTACGCTTCGCAGGGTATCCTCCGTGCCACGGATGTCGACGTGCACCGTAGGTGCGTTGAGCCTGCGAACAGCGTTGCGGCACAAGACGCTCTTACCACTGCCCGAGCTGCCAGTGAAGACGACAATGCGGGGGTGCGACGGAACCATCTGACTCAGCACACTCGCCACCAAAGCCTCCTCCTCACGCCGCTCTACCACAAAGGATTTGTCAGCCATCGCGCTGATTGCCATGCCCTTCGCCACATTTGATACCGACTTCGAGAGTGTTTTGATGGCCGTTCTGAGCTGATGGCCGCGCTGCTGGCGTCGATAGGCGCGCAGGTTCGAGGTAAAGACGTACGTGACGACAAGAATCCCAGAAATGCAGCTTATGGTGCCCTTGTACTTCCCCAGTGCGTAGCGCCAGTCCCGATCCTTCACGCGCTCGCGGTGCAGCATACGAATAACATTGTGGTGGTCCCGCTCCCACTGCGCCTTTTCAATGATACCTTCGCGCTCAATCGGCGAGATAAAACGCATCTGTGCGAGGTCGACCTTCTCCAGCAGGTACAGCCGCTCCACCCGCCAGCCACGACTAAAGAGAATAAACGCGATCGCCTCAACATCCCGAGGGTCGTGCACGGAGGAGCGCAGCCACGCGACCATTTCCAGAAACTTCGCGTTGTGAAAAACCTTTTTCGCCGGCTCGCGGGCCACGATGCGTATCGGCGCCACCGACAGCTCCACCTCGTCGTTGTCCATCAACAACGTATACGTGGCGTTACCATTCACCTTAGCAATTGTGCCCTTCATGTACATTCCAGAGTTCACAACAGCCTCGGGGTTGGCCGGGTTGTCTTCAAAGCCGATTGTCACTCGAGTGCCAATATCCAGCGTCAGCGGCGGTACGTCATCAACCTTCTTCATCGAGTCGGCGGCATTCTTCGACCCCGCCTTAAAGAACTTTACTTTGTAGGATGTATCAGATATTTGGTCGACGATGCGACCCAGGGCTACAGGGCGATCGTCAAAGACGTTGGCGGGCCGTGTCGGTCGCACACCGATCAGCAGCCCTCGCAGGCTGTCCCACGGTTCTTTGGCGATGAGCTGCGGTCGGACGGCACCGTAGGCCCACGTACTTGTCTGACCAGGTTTAGAGACACCAATTCTGCTGCTACTGTTGCCTGTCTTCAGAGCATTTGATGAGGATGAGGAAGCATCGCTCGACGGGGCACTTGACGCAGCGACAGCAGCAGCAGCAGCAGTCTTGCCCACCGCTGCACTCAGTACCACACGCGTACCGCTGCGTAGCATTCACCGGTGCCTATGATGCTGGTGACAGTGAAAGTACACGTACGTACTGCTGTGCGTGTAGCTACCCTTCGTTTTGTGGTGCGAGCACGTGTTTGTCTGTCTGTCTGTGTGCGGAGGGGGGTGGATTCAGAGAAAGAAAAAAAAAGGCGTTTTTAGATGAAGACTAGCAAATGGAACAGGGAGGCGGTAAGAGAGACCGTTGTTGCCTCGCTCCGCTGAGCATTTACTAAAAAAAAAGGCTTAGCGTATTGTTCTTTTTGTGCGTGTGTTGAGGGGGAGAAGGAGATGAGGGTGTCTTGGCGTTATTTTATTTTTTTCGGAGGCTGCAGTCTATGGAATACTGCGCTGGAACCGATATCGCAGAACTAGGAATTCGAAGAGAAGAGTTTTCCGTGTATGCTCGCACCCCACCTTCATGTTCTCAAACGTGAGTTTCAGCTACGTCAAGTGAGGCGGCAACCTGATCAACTGCTCTGTGGCACTTTGAAGAGTCGTTGACAAGCGAAAAGGTATACAACAGCGGAAAGCAAAAATATATATAAGGCAAGAAAGAAGCAGGAAGGGAGAGAAAAGCGCAAGAGAGGTAAGGTGTTGAGAAAGGATCGTTCTTCGCTGCACGCACCTCAGAGAGCAACTCCGATCTAAACGGTTTGGTTCGCCGGTGGTACTGCTCAGCGACAATAGCCACTAGCTCTCACCTTTGCTTTATCGTTCTCGTCTTTCATCCTCTGAGTTGCAAAAACAGCATTCTATTTAAAGAAAATATTCACGGCGTCATCGCCAATTTAAACAAAAAGGCTGGTTTAGGTGTTCTTAGGGTGCGCGCACGCACCTGGCCCCAGAAAGGGGAAGAAGAAAATAAAAGTCTAAACAACGATACCGATGAGGTAGAGGTGGAGGCTATCCCTCCCAGAAAAAGACTACATCAGGTTGCTTGTTTAAACACAGATGGATACGCGCCCCGTCGCATGGGTGGCGCCTCGGCTCTCGGACACCGCAAGCGTGCATCAGCTATTGCTGTTGTTGCTGCTGTTTTTGTCAGTCTCTGCCCTCTCCCATTCCACGCCTCCACCACACGTGCTTACGTCCCGTGATGAATCGTATGAGCCACCCAGAGAACATCATGACGTGAAGAAGTCGACCAAGAAGAGGGAGAGAAAACGATCGAAACAAAGAAAACAACACCAGCAAAAAGCATCGGTGCAGCTTGAACACTAGGGTTTATTCCAGAGAACGTCATCGATAATAAAACGAGAAGGTGGAAAGCGTCAGATATATATAGAAAAGATCGGGCGATTGCCGCACTACGAACTTTAATCATCTGTGCGTTCTACACGATTCCCTTTCTCACACACTGTGCCACAGCCGATACTCTTCTTGAGCAGTGAATCCCCTTTGAGGAAACAAATTGGGGAGTGAAGAAAAAAAAAAAAGGAACTGAAGAGTCATCGGCTGACCTGGGTCTCTCCCCCGCCACTTGCTGCGATACGCCGCCCTCGATACTACGCTTTCCCGCGGATCCATAAAATGCGCCGGCCCTGGCGTTTCATCCGTATAAGGAAAGAAAACGAAGTACCACACGCGCAAGCCCAACAAGTGGCGAAGCAAAAAGATGAATTCGGAATTCAGAACTGATTCGGTGTGTCACGTTCTTTGTTTTTCCAAAAGGAAAAATAAATTCGTCTTTTCGTCTGTGGGCCTCTAGTGCAACTCCCTGCTTCTCATTACACTCTGCAGAGCAACAAGTGCACCCACACGTCCCCTCACCGTGCAAAGCGCCACCCTTTGACAGCCACACATCCGAGCAGCCGTGGTTGCGTTTGTTCTTTGCACAACCCTTAAAAGCCGATTCTTGTCCCTTCTACTTGAACTCAGCGCAGCGATATACTTTCAAATAGCCCCGTGGAGCCTTGTAACGCGTGCAATGAAGACAAGAAAATAAAACGGAAATGAGGGGACGACCAGGAAAAGGGTGGGTTGAGTACCACTGTAGACTTCTTCTACCTGGGTCAGCTAATGCAAATAATAGAGCGATCCTTCACTCGCCACAGATCCGGCCGCTGCGTCATAATCTGAAAGGCTCCACCCGAGACATCCGCGATGTGCAGCGAACGCCAGGCTGGGTTCGTGGACATCTCCATTGCCCGCTGCAGCAGCGAGGCTGCAATGAGAGAGCGATACCCACCCGCACAGTAAATGACAACATCGGACAGCGACGTCTCCTGCCGTACAATGGGCAGTCCCGCGAGCAGCGCAGTGGTGTGAATCTTCTCCATGTATACGTCCGCTAAGCGTGGCGAGCTGCCCACGTGCCACGGCACTCCCTCTGCATTCGTCTGGCGCCCCGTAGTGGATTTAAGAACGCTGTTTTGGTGGTTGCTGTGAGCTTGCTCGGGTGACAACGCATAGGAAGCTTCAATTGCGTCCCCCACTGCCATGGTGCACAGCTCCGACAGCTCCACGTGCACGCTATGCTGGTGCGAGCCGTTCTTAAACTCGTACGGTGTGCGCACATCAAGAACGGCACGCGTGTCGGACGGCTCAATCGCGACAAGGTGTTCGTAGGTTGTCAGACGAGTAAACGCTTCTGCGTGCTGCACCCACACAAGACCCTGCGGAATGGGCGTCTCCGCCGGCAGTCCTTTGGGTCGCTCGCAGTAGAATTCACGCCACGGTGCAGACTCAGAAGAAGTTGCGCGACGTGTGCTCATGCTTTGGTGCTGTTTAGCTTCCAGTGGAAGGTGCGGAAGATCCTCTAGGGTAAACACCACCACCACACACCCAGGCGATAGTGAGCTCATACGTCGCTGCACCTCGGCTCGCTGCGATGTGGCGGCGCACAGCACTAGAATTGGTTGATACGGCATAAGAACGCACTGCAACCACAGCTCTGCCCGCCGTGCTCCGTACGCGACGCCGGGAAAGCTCATTGGCACGTTTACAGACCCACTCAGGTGCAGTACGTGGTAGTCTTTGGCATCCCGCACGTCCACAACGTTCACAAACGAGGTCAGCGCCTGTGGCTTTGTGCAGGAAAAGCCGCCGTCGCTGCCGTCGCTGCCGTCACTCCCTGCGGCTGTGGCAGAAAACGGGTTGAACGAGTTTCCCAGCGCACGCTGCATGTCGGCCGGCAACTGCGCTACACAGCCTGCAGACTGCTCCGCACTCATAAAGCTCAGCAGCTGTCGCAGATGGAACACTCGACTTGCGTCAAACAGCGGCGGATGCGGAAGTTTCGGGAGGCGCTTGCTGTACTTTACAAAGACGTCAGCGCTCGTTGCGAGGGTGGAGATAACAGTGCGGGAATGCTTCATGCGGCACAGGTCACCGAGGTGCGCGGCCCAGTACAGATCTAGCTGATTTGTGACGTTGCTGTAGCCACCATGTGCGGGGAACAACACCACGCGCTGTAAGGCCTCGACTTCACTCCTTGACTGCTCCTCCACTTGAGGCACCGCATTATCATTTTCATCACTCACCTCGTCACCTTCGGCACGTGATGATTTGCCCGGTCGATCCCTTGCCTGCGTGTTGGCAACACTGTTGTACAGCGGAGCTAAGTACGGCTCGAAGAAGAACTCCTTGAGCACGCGATGGGTGTGCGCCAGCGCCACATCCTTATCACCACCCCCGTATGGCGAACTGCCCCCTTCCTCCTCGACGCCGTTTTCGAGACAGCTCGCGACACCAGTAAAGCGCTTCGCGGGCTGTGCAGCCGGGTATGTTGACCACTGTAAGAGGTCCCAGCGAGGAGCCGCATCCGTGCTCCACAGCACACCCGTACAGAGCCCCACCAAGGTGCTGTTCGCGCGCACCTCCACCAACAGACACTCCGGTGAGAAGGCAGGAATCGCCACAGTACATAAGCTCAAATAAGAGCTAATGGGAATGCTGCGCCTCGTGCCAGCGGGTGCCAGAGGGAGGCCGGACACAACACGCGCCGCAGGGAAGTGGGCGGCGAGGGTGGGCAGTCCTGAGCTGCCGTCGACGTAGCAATGCGTGAATAAGATGCACGATAGCGTGGCACCAAGGGCAGCAATATCAGCCAAATAGGCCTCCACCTGCTCCTCTCGTGGGTCAATGAGCACAGCCGGCAGCACCGCCGCCCCAACACCATCGGCGTCCGACGCCACGCAAGGGGCATGGTAAGGGTCTGCGAAGAGGAAAGATGAGGTGCGACTTGCTTCATTGACGTAGTGCCGCAAGACGAAGGTGCACTCAGCTGACAGAAACGCCGATGCGTTGCGAGAAGCCTCACCATTGGTAGTGTCAATGGAGGGCGAGGGTGTATTGTGCGTCATGGCAAAGGGCAAGAAGTGATACGACATGAACTCTTCCAGCTGACGCACGACCCGCTCATGGCAGGCGGCAACGGTGGCCGCGGCGTTGCTGAGACCACCACTCACACTGCCGTCTACCCACGGCAACGACAGAGCAGAAGTGGGCGTCTCAGATTCACCTAATAGGGTCCCGGTCGGAGAGACTGGGGAAGGAGACGCGGATACAGCGGAAACATTTGCAACGTTGTCATTGATGCCCATCTGGGGCGACAGTGACGGATAGAAGCGTCGCACCAGCGGGTACGTCTTGTTCACCGACACCGCACAGCGTGGTGCTGCAAAGAGTGGTACGACGTTCTTAACGGCCGGGTGGCCGACGCCGTCGCTACGATTGCCATCCGCATTGGCAGCTACCAGCACGTGCTCGTCGCCAAATAGTCGAGCTTCGGGAACGGCGGTCGCGACCAGCGTGAACATGCAGCGCAGCAAGGGGCTATAACGATTGCGGTATCTGCGCAGCCGCTGCGTCACGTCCTGTACAATTTGATCCTCCATGTAACCGGCCACCTCAATTAAAACGGGATGGAAGGGCGGTCCACGGAGTGGCTGCCGCTCCCCGGCAGCGTTGACCGCGCTCCGTTGGGCCATTCTCCTTTGCCCTTTGGCTTCCCCCTGGCAGCGACTTGACAGGGCCCTTTCCGTGGGCTCATTAGTCCACCCCTACAGCGCACTAAAGGTAGGAGTGAAGCGCCTTTAACTGCACCTATGACGAAGGTCACCAGGAAGAAACGTACACGCAGTCGATGGATAAGTCAGCGATGAGAACACACAAGTGGGGAACAGAGACAAGTGGAATAAGATAGATCCATCCAGATGAAGGGCTATGATGCATTGAGCTTTGTGGGGGTTTCGCCTGAGCGGGCACAGGCGCTCCTGCCGTTGCTGCAGCACGTGCATCAGTTGCCTTTGCGTAATTCGTTGTTTCCTTTTGCTTCCCCTGTCTCATCATACGTAAGACGCAACGCAGAAGCAAAAGTTCACTTTTATTTGATTATCTGGGGGGAGAGGGGGGGGTTGGAAGGGCTCGTTGGCCCTTTGGCCATCCCCGTCACTTCTTTGTTCTTCTTTGAGAGATGAAACTCAAATTCTAAGTCGCTGCGATTAGATGTGTGTACGTATATACCCACAGCACGCCTCCATGAAAGCAACGTGGCAAAGCTGCCTTAAGTTGTGTTCAACGCGCAAGGCACCCATTCTGCTCTTTGTATTGCGAGCAAGACCGGCGTTGAAGGAGTCCACGGAAGACATGAAAAGGAGAAGGAAAACAAAAAAAAAAAAATAAGAACACAGCAAAACAGAAAGGAAGCGTTAACGGTAAAGATACAGGAGCTTGTCCGTCCAGGGAAAGAAGCCGCCCCTCAATGTTCTTGAGAAATATGTCGAGTGAAAACAGAGCGGTGGCAACAAGAGAAAAACTAAAGCAAGCATCTCATTCATCCGTGCTGTGATAGTCACGATAAGTGCTTGAAGTAGTGGCACCATTTTGAAAGCAATGACAAATTGCAGCGGTAGCAATGCACCGAAACACACACAACAACAACAAGCATGAGGCGAAAGAAAAAGGAGGTATTTGTGTAGCACCGCTGAGACAGCGGAAGACGCCATGGAATCGCACAATCAACACGGCGTTGTGCGGTGCAGGTGAACAAAGGCAAAAAAGCAGTATCTAGTAATTCAACGTAGTGGGCGTGCACGCCTCCTCGCGCATGGTCGGCGAAACAGGCAAGTCGTGCACCCCTTCACCCGGCTCGCCACATCTACGGCTGAGTTGCGGCGGCAGTGGTAAACACTGTCGAACGCGCTGCTGCTGCCGGTGCTGCTCCGCCTCCTCGTCACTGCCCTCCGCAGCGACCTTCGCTTGAGCACGATGAACGTCCTGCTGGGTGGTGGTCAGCAGCCAGCAGGACCCTTCCATAAGAACACTCACGTATCGCAGTGCTGCCACGGTCGCCCGTGGGCTGGCAATCTCGTCGCTACTCTGATCCTGTTCGTGTTGCTGCTGCTGTTCCTTGAGGGCAGTAAAGGTTTCCACGCTGGTCGTCCACTGCCGCATGGCAGAGGGATCAGCCAGCAGCTGCAGCTCGGTGCCAGAGGGCCGGAGGTACTGCAGCACCTGCCGAGCTGTGGGTCGCTGCGTGGGATCGCTGTGCAGCAAGGCAGCCACCAGCTTCACCAGGGAAGACGAGTAGCCACGGCGCCGTAACATTTCAGCCGGCACCTGTCGCCGCAGTGAGAGGAACTGATCGCCGTTGCGGGGGAGCGGCTGACCCGACATCAATTCATAGAGCGACATGCCAAGAGAAAACATATCGCCTGCCTTAAAGTGCCTTTTTTCGTTCAGCATGTCTGCGCAGAGGTAGCGGCAGTCGCCTTCGTCAACACTGGCCGTGCTCGTCTCATTCACATCGTTCCAGTTGAAGTGGGTCACCATTGTGGTGGCAGCACCGATGCCCTCGGCAGCATCGTTCTTACCTGGTGAACTGCCGTAGCCGCCATCTTTGTTGTCGGTGCTCCCGACTCCTCCTCCACGATGTGCAAGGTGCTGCTGCAGTTGCACTTTGCCCGGGGATGGAGACGTCCCGTAGCCGTTTTGTGTCTCCACCCGCGGACGCCCGTTGTCATCGAGCAGTACACTACAGCCGAAATCGGAGAGTTTGTAGACGCCATCCTTGTCGATTAGCACGTTGTCTGGTTTGAAGTCCACGTGAGCGATGTTGGCGCGGTGCAGCGCATCCAGCGCGATGCTCATGTGCACCAAAAACACCTTCACCTCCTCCTCCGCCCAAATTTCATTGCGGCTCTGCTTCGCGCTGGCCAGGGCTGCGAGGGAGCCACCCGGGCAGTACTCCAGCTGCAAATACATGCGCGGCACCCGGCCCTCCTCCCAGGCAGCAGAGAGCTGGACGATGTGCGGCATACCACGCACCATACCCATGATGGATCGCTCGCGACGGTAGCGGCGCTCCATGTCGGGCGCACGCAGCGGGGGCGACATCTTCACCGCCACATAATCGCCGGAGCTAATCTCCTTGTAAAGCGACACGGAGCCGAAGGAGCCGCGGCCCAAGAGCCGCACCTCGTTGTAGTCGTTTACAATACGCCGCGCCAGAAAGTTCGAGCACTCCGTGTCGGCCTGGGACATGTCTAAGATGTCCTGCGAGGGGTGTAGAAGCATCTGCGAGGTGTTCGACCCGCCAATCTGCTGCGAGAGCGTGACAGGCGTCGCGTAGCCGCCCACGAGAGGCGACAGCGGACCGTATGTGGTGCCTCCACAATTGCCGCCGCGCAGCGCCGCCAGGGATGCGGAGGGCTGCGAAGGGAAGATGTTACTGCTATAATTGTTCATAACGCCTCCAACGCTGCTGAGGCGGCCGTTCATGACGGTCTGTCCGTACGGCGTCGCCGGCGTTTCGTCGAGGTCAAGCGCGCTGAACTGGGACAGCACATCCGCCGAACGCTTGCGGCTGCCCTCGCGTTTGTGGAACTTGAATGACAGCGAGGGGGCACCTACAATGTTGGTGGTAGACGGTGTTGTAATCCGCGGGAAAGAAGGCGAAGTTTGCGGCACAAGTTGCGAAAACATCGTCCGTGTCGATGCCTTCGAAGGGGAAGCCGCGCCTACAGCAGCAGCAGCTGCGGCAGCTGAGGCACTCAGCGGAGAGTAGGGGTTTGTACTGGCAGCGGAGGTGGTGTTGGTCCACAGGCGCGGACCGAAACTCGCGTAGTCGCTACCCTCATTGCCCCCCGCCGTCGTACCGGTGTGAATAGTGCGGCGCTGTTTGGCTGGCGTCGGCGGCTCCATGACAAGTACAGTGTCCCCGGCCAGCGTTGGGGTCATCGGCGGGGTGGGCATCACCCCATTTCCGTTCTCATCGCCACGCAGACGCTGGCCCCATCTCGAAGGACCTGCCATCGGTGGAGAGGCAGGTGTCGCACCGTGCGCAGGTGCAACAGGCCGGAAAAGAGACCGGTGCGCACCCACATTGTTATGGCTATTACAACCATGGGGGCCTCCCATCCTGCCTACTCCGCCAAGGCTGGCATTGGAGATCGACTCGCTGTTGCTGCTGTCTACGTAGGTCACGGGAATGGCGGATCGCACCGCACTCGCAGCCGGGCCATATGCTCGTTTCTGTTTGGCGATAGTCGTGGGCGGATGGTGGTTGGAGGTGTCGTGGCCTACAGTGATGCTTTGACCAGCCGATGTGCTGGCAAACTCCGTGTGAAGAGCAGTCACAGGGAAAAGACCATCGGCACTGTTGCCATTATCGGCGTTGCCCAAACCGCCGAGAAGAGCGGCGTGGGGTGTCGCGCTACCAGAACACCACGGCAGCGTCGTCTGCGACATAGGCGAAGATGCCGACATTTGTGGGTGTTGAAAGAGCGGCTGTTCGTCGTTGCTGTCTGATTCAAAGCAGGTGACATTGGTTGCCATCGCACGTGCCCTTGACTGCTGTTGTAAGGGTGGCGGTGGGCACAGCGGAGAAGTCTCCGGCGTGGCCTGTGCAGGATGAAGAGCGGCGCTGGTTGTGACAGAAGAAGAAAGAGTCGCACCGCCTGCACGAGTGGCGGTGCTCGCCGCTTGGAGTGGTGGCGTTGTGCGCGATGGCGCCAAGGCGTGTGTGGACGGGAGGAGCAGCACCGCCTTTGAGGAGTTCTCGTCTTCCATGGCTGCCGCTGCACTTGCGCTGGAGGTCTTTCTTAAAAGTACAAATGTCGAGCGTGCTTGCACCTGCGCTGAATAGTCAGCGAAGCGCACAGGGGGCTTCTTAAGCGATAATCTAGAGCTCTAGTCACTTTTTTTTAAAAGATGGGCAAAGAACTGAAGATGAAGGGTTGAGCAACAACAAAAGGATATAGTGCTGTGGATTGCAGCAGCAGCACGCGATGCACGCGTTTGAGTTGAGAAGTGCGCAAGCTCTATGGTAAGCTGTTGATGTCTATACATCTATATAGGGAGAACAACTGAATCGTTAGAGATGTAGATCGCGAATAGTTTATGCGATGCATACCGAACTGTAGATGGTAGTGTGTGGCGCTTGCAAAGCCAAGAATAGTCAATGCGGGCTGTCCACCGCCCCAGTCATAAAAAGAAAGGATTCTCTATGTATTTCGTTATATATATATATATATATATAGTTTTCAAGAGAATGCCCCTTGTATGTGTGTGTGTGAGAGAGTTAAATACTTTTGCGTAAACAGAAAAAAAAGAAGCACGATCGCGTGGTCGTGTCAGCGAGCCTGCACAGGAGTCGTAACTGTAAAGGAAACGTGAGCCGCAAAGACAACGTTGGAGCCACCCTTGCCCTCTTCACAAAATAACAATAATAATAAGAGAAGAGGCGTCAAGAGAAACTCGGATAGCCTCAAGAAACGAAGGCGCAGAAATACAGGAGAAGAGGGTCGCACTGTTCGCTAGCGCCTCTTGCCGAAATGGGCAAGTCAAAAGATAAAATAACACAACGCCGACAGTCTCTACGATCTTGTGCTGAAGCTCTTTCCGAGCCTCGGCATTTGGTGTGTTTGGTACTGCTGCTGCTGCTGCTGCGTGTGTGATGTGGGTAGCGTAGCAGGACCTTGGGCAGCTGCTGTGTGGCGCTACGGAAGTAGAAACAGAGAGAGAAATAGTTGTGTAGAAACGCGTAGCAATGCGCCTGACGCCCAGCAAGAAAAAAGACACCAAAGCTGGCAACGGGTGTTGTATGGGTGCTGATAGCGGATGCAAGGCGGTAGCAAGATAGGAATGCCGTGAGAGAGTAAGGGTGAGAGCGCATTCGATGTTGCACACACACGCACACACGCACCGTGGTTTCGAGAGGCGGGGAGGGGGATAGAGACAGAGGGATGTCGATCAGATGAATGGGAAAGCCTCCCCCCTTCACCTGTACATGATCCACGGAGGAGGGGAGGATAAGCCATCACCTCCACATTATTCATTGAGTAAAAGACCATGTCGGCCATGAAGAGCGCCACCTCAAATTTTTTGCACCAGCTGCGACCCTTGCCGGCAAGCACAGACCTCCGCAAACAGGTGCGTAGCACCCTCTAGCTGCTCCTGCTTGTCAAAGATACGCCATTTTTTTATTCAGAGTGCAGTTTGAAAGCTGTATTTGTCTTCTGCTCTAAATTCCTCTGAAGAAAAACAGAAGTTGATGTGAAAGTGAGCTTAAGATGTTAGACAATAGTGAAGCCGACAAGCCGAGCCAAGGGGGATCCAAAAAAAAACAAAGGGGTGGGAAGAAGAATGCGCTCGGCAATTTCAATCTGCGATCATTGCGCCTAACACTTCAAACGACCACAGCAAACACCACGCAGCCAGTAACCAAACAAAACAGCAAGACATAATTCAAAGAGGAAAAGGGACAGGCTCTTTATAGCGAAGGCAGCGCTCTGCGAACGTGCGTGGACGAGCATGCGTTTAGCGTTGACTCAGCTTGGACCAACAAGCAAAGTGCTGGAAGTTCCAAAACGTAAGGCGGCAGTGGTATTACAGATATATCCTGGATTCAGTCTGCACCATATCCACGATTAACGCATGGGCTACTGAGCCCCTCAAGATAAGTTCGCCCTCCCTCCCTCCCTCCCTCCCACGTGCAGACACACACATACACGACGAACTGAATGCAGGATGAACATTCAAACCTTCTACTCGGCACTTAGCGTTGGATGTCTTGTCGAGCCTGCTGCTGCATGTACTCCAGTCGAGCCCGCTCGTACATGTCCCGTTGATGCTGCTCGTAAAGCGTGCTAAAGTGCATAAAGCCCTTCTTTGCAAAGCCGGAGTAGAGAATCGCGAACTCCTCCACGCACATGCGCTCCTGCGGCGTCAGGTTGTAGCCGTCATCCTTGCCCTTCGAGGACGGCACCACACACTTCATAAAGGCACGATGGACAATATCATGACGTGCCGCTTGATACTTCAGGAACTGCTCGGATTGAATAGTGTCCTTGGTCAGCCCCACAGAACTCCCCTGCCCCATGGCTGCTCACACGCTCGTGTTGATCGGATGCTTCTTATCGCGGAAGAAAAAAAAAAACGTGAATAGCGAAAGAGGGGGAGTGAAAGTGGGCGAAGAAGAGAAATTTTGCATGAATCGTCGTTGATCGAGTAGCACTGAGAGGCACAGACCAACACGTGATGCATGAGCGGCGACAGCAGGCGACACAGCCCCGTCCATGTGATGAAGCGAGGCAGCGCCCCTCCTGTCCCCCTTTGCACCCAAGCTTCATGTGCTGCACGAGCCCCGTTTGATGGGCTGAGCATATGCGTGTGTTTACGCATGTCGTTGAACTTTTCTCTTCTCTTCCCTTTAGACTTGATACACCAGCTCACAGAAGGCCTCGCAAATTGCTTTCGTGCTGTGCAGCTCGCGACAACGCACCTGCAGTGTCACCCCGGCAGGCAGGTAGAGGCAGGCGGCAGCGGTGTGCGTGTAAATCTGAGCTGGTTCGCAGCAGGGCCGTCGCTGAAGCGCGCGGTACGCCTCTTCCATGTGTGTGTGCTGAGGAGGGGAGTAGCCACGGGGGTACGGGGGGATAGATCGGTCCTCCTGCTTTGCCCCAGACACCCTCGCAAAGCGTGCACGAGGAGAAGGTGGACTTTGTCGATTGCGCGTGGGAGACTTGGTTGAAGGTGATTGAGCGTACAACAGAGTGCGGCTGACACACTCATGCAACCCGCTTACCGCCACTCCATCTATCCACAAAGAAAGAACACCTTCCTCCACGTCCCTTCGGCCAACGCTATAGGAGCTAGGGAAACGAGAGGCGCAATGGCGCACCAGGCACACCTTCACCTCGTAAATGCCGCCGCGCTGCACTTCCAAGCGAGTTGGGTGCGTCCACGAGACCAACTCCGCCGTGCGCGCCATCCAGCCAAATCGGCAGTGACCCTCAAGTTGCTGGCATGAGCTGGGCTCGACCAACTTCTTTACCTGCAGCTCCCGCACCTGCTGACGGTGCGTTGCCCAGGTGCCAAGGCTATACCAACAGTCAGTGCGTCCGTCGAACGCATGCCACTCTGACCAGGGCAGCACAGGGTCCGCACTCTTCTGAGCGCTGCGTTGTGCCTGAGGTGCTGATGAAGGGGAGGGAGGGGGTGAGACACTAGCTGCAGAGACGTGGTGGCTGCGTGCGCCCTCTGCCCAGTACCACCGCACACGCCGACCAGACGAAGGAAGAAGAAGGCCAGGCAACGCATTCTCCGATCGATCAGTGTCGGGCGACATGATGCAAAAACTGCTCTTTCCTTCGCGACGCCAGTCGTGCGCATCCTCGCCGTATGCCTCTGTGTCTCTGGAAGCCTCATCCTCAATTGGATGCGCATGCTGCTTCAACACGGGCCCTCCGTCATCCCGCAGCACTGGCGTTGAAGGGTAGCCCTTGTTGACGCGGTGAAAGGAACCTTTGTGGTCAGGGTTCGCATGATGAGACGGTCCGCTATCGGCATTGTTTTCCCCCTTTGCTACGCTGCGTACCATAGCTGGCGGTACGGTTCGCAAGAAGTGCTTCCACTGTTGACGCAAGCGATGCACTTCCTCAAGCATGAGCTGTGTTACAGGTGAGCGTGAGAGGGATCTTGCTGCATCCAAGGGCTGGGAAGCGAAGGACAGCACCTCACTGTTGGTATCGTCGCGCTTTGTCGAGAGCGTTGCCGATGACTCCGTGGAAGACGAGCGAGAGGGACTTAATCGCGCTGCTCGCTGCTTGGTAGGCGGCTGCAAAACCAGCGCTTGTAGCTGCCTCTGAGCGCGATGTAGTCCGTGCTCGAGAGAGCGCATGCGATGCTCCAACATCGATGTTTCTGGTGGCTGGGTAGACGAAGCACCAGGTAGCTGCTGCTGCTCCTCCGACGAAAGCACACGCTTCCACAGCTTCAGTGTCTCCGCTTCATGGGCCGCAGCGTCGAGACGGTAACGCTCCTCCTTCACTTCTCGATCGCGTACCAACACGTCCAGACACCCCTGCGCCTGCTGTACGATGCTTTCAAGTTCACGCAGTCGTGCTTCACGCGATTGCACAGCGGCAGTGAGGAGCTTAATGGTGTGCAAAACGCATGGCTGCACATTAAGCCATACCTTCTCCTGGCCACGCTCGGTGGCCGCGATGTCCTGCAGGACTTCAGAAAGCCGCGCTGTTACGTCGATGTAACCGCCGTAGATCGCTGATGCCGCGCATGTCGTGGTTGCGGAAGGAGAGCTGGATTGAGGGAAAGACGCCTGTAGCGCAGACGGTAGTGGTGGTGGAGGCGGTGGCCGTGGTGCAGCGAACTCCGCATTGTCGTCGCGAGGTAGTGAAGAACGCGATGGGCCACGCAGCATATGCGAGCGCCACGCTGCATAGTCGTTCATATTGCTCAAAATTGAATGTGCAAACGGAGATGGAAGAGGGGGTATCTACGATAATGGGCCGTCAGCTGTCGCTTCCATACGTGTACACCAATGCGTTATATGAGGTCAATGCTGATATTCTGCAAGCCCCTCGAGGCACGGAGTATTCCCCCTGTGTGTCGTCCCCTATAGTGGGGAGGAGGGGAAGTGGGCGCTGCTCAGGTGCGTAGAGGCACTCAACGTACGTCTCTGATGCTGCCCAAAGGTATGCGTTGCGCTGGAGGAAAAGAGAAGGCACAAGGAAGGCCGCAAGCAGCTCTGTGGACCCTTGATATGCTTTGGTTCGCGCAAGTGAAATGCTGCCTGCTCGGCACCCCAAGTAAAGAAAGTGTGTCGTCTTCGTATTGGATTGCTGGCCACGGATGCATTTAGGGATGAACAGATTGCAAAATGAAAGAGGTCATTAACAAAAAAAAAGGGAGAGACAGTGGGAGGGATCAATCACAGAAGCCAACGAATTCACCACGACTATTAGTGGCCCACAAGCAGCTGTCAGACGTGCGAGGGCACGCGACGGCGACAGCCATCGTCCTTACGGAAAAGGCAAGCAGAACCGCTGAAAATATGACTTACAGCCCACGAAGGTCGACAGCGCCTCCAAGCTGCTCGCTCCCAGGTTGTCAACTGCATAAAAAGAAAAGCAAGCGCAAGGAGGGACAACTCACAAGCAACTTGAAAGATAGGAAAACGGCAGCGGCTGTGGTGTCAACAAATGCGTTTAGGAAACGGCGGAGAACTTGATGATCACAAAAGAGTCTTCGCTTTTTCATCTTACTGGCTTCGTTTGGTGGATACGATTAGCTACTACAACTACTAAATAGAAAACGAAAAGTGCAGTGCGTGCAGGATTGGAAAACAGACCATAAAGAGAAACGGAAGAAACCCCCAAAACACTCAATAAAAATGACGCCGAGATAGGGCATGAAGTGGGGGGGGGGAGTACGTCACCAGCAATGCTTCGCCGGAGCGGTGCAAACACACGCACTCCCCCTCGACCACCACCACCACCATTGTCTCGCTCTCTCCATGTGTCTCTCTTCCAAGCCCTCGTGTCATCATTACGTCCCTTTGGATGGCGCTGTTTTGTGCGCAACGATGGCATTCGCAGACGCGCACACGCACACACGCTGCACTCGGTCGGTATGACTTCACTTCTCCAGTGAACTTTATTTTCATTGCTTAGAAGGTGCGGGAGATGGCATCGGTAATGTGCGACGACTCCAGCTCCGTGCTCCACTGAGTGTACGTCTCATCCAGCACGCGGCGCAGCTTCTGCTCGGTGCGCTTCTCCTGCACAAAGTGGATAACGGGAAGCTTGTTGTAGACAAACGACGGCACGATCATGTCCGCCCACAGCACGGGCATCCAGAAGAAGAAGGAGTACCACCAGACGCAGGTCCAGGAAGCCAGATACCACACGCTCATCGGCTCCAGGTGGCGGCGGGACTCGGTAAGAGAGGTCTGCACCAGCGCCTTCGACTCCGCCAGTTTTGCCATGGCACCACCGTTGCGGCGCACGGTGTTGCTGCAGACACGCCTCATCATCTTTCTTTGATTGCTTCTTTAGAAATATGATAGATCGTCTTGCGGTATGAAGAATTTGTGAGGAGGGAGGGGGTTGCTAACAGAAGTGGGCGAAGGCCTAAAGCGGAGCAAAGAAGAAATCAAAAATGGGTATGTTCCTCTTAGGCTTGGGTGCGTGGTGGTTTATGTTTTTATCATGATGTGTAGTTGCATTCACAGAAGGCACGAGACGGAAAGAGGGAATAGAGTTTGAGGGCAAGCCGGTGAGTGCACGCTACATCTTGTGCCCTTCGCCGCTGCTCCCAACGCAGTTTTCTCCACAGCTATTCACTGGAAAGGAGAATCGAGTGGCATTTGCACGCCCGTGTCCTTACACGAACGGCACCCTTCAAGGGAAGAACACAAATAATGGTGAAGAGAGAAATGCGGGTTGAGATGCTGTGTTCACACACACAAACACACACACACACACACACACACACGTTGATCCCAGTCGCTGTCCGGCTTGTTTTTTTCTTTTAGCTTTTGCATGGTAAGCGGGGATGGAGCCCGGCCAGTGGGTAGCAACACAGCGTAAGTATAGAATTCCAGAGCTGACGGCAACTCAAAACAGAAAGCAGCAAGGCGATGCGAGGCAAAAGACAGAGAACATAAATAACCTTAACGGAGGTGGGACGCTGTGAGATGTGTAGGAGTTTGTGCATAGTACGTCAGCATTCAATGATAAATACATTAACTTCAAGAGGCACAACATGGAGAAACAAAAAGAAAAAATGGTGGGTATATAAGAAGAAAACTCTGGCGCTGCATACGGCACAGCTTCAGCATCGGTACATAGCACCAACTACTCCCATGAGGCTCTTAACAGCACCCCTGAGCTGCCTATGATGTTTGTTGTAAAAAGGAGGGAGTTGGAAGGATGTACGCCACACACACACGCATCACCATCGCAGTTGCTCCACGAGCACCAAACCAACCGCGACCAAAACCGCCAACGACACCCACCGGCGCCACGGAACACCAACCAGTGGCCACACCTTGTCAACCTGCTCCACACGGGCAAACTTGTCATGGCGGTGGTGATGACGATGCTTCTGAATGGGCACCCCCGCATTGTGAAGCTTCTCACCCGCAGCTGCTACCTCACTACCATCACCGTTAGCTGATGTTGCGTCTTTCGCATCGTTTTCTGCGTCCCCGCTTGCCGAGTTCTGCAGCCCACTCTTAGCGGCGCTGGTCGCACAACTCTCGCCTTCATTCTCCTCCACATCGCTGCTCTCGTTTTCGCTATTACTATCGGAGTGCGGAGCCTTCGTTTTCATCAACGCTTGCTCTGCTACCTGTCTTTCCCTCTCCAAGTACGCCACATCCTTCGCATAGGCCTCCGGTAGCACGCGCTTGTAAACTGCCTTGATGTGCTCGACGTTGTACTGCCGGCTGTTTGCGGCACACTTCCGCTTGTCCTCCACGCTGCTCTCCATCGACCCTGTTGTGGCCTCGTCTGACACAAAGAACGACACGAGCGCAATTAAGATGGTGCGCAGTCCCCACATCGGTGACCACTGCTCTGGGTGGTAAGAACTGTTCGAGAGGCAGATCTCCACCCCGGTCTTGAAGCGCCCACTCGGCGTGCACAACTTCACACTCGGCGGCTTGAACGGGTAGTCGGGGGGGATCCCCAGCAGGCCCACGTAGCGCCCACCCTCGTACGGCGTCCCCTCCGGGCCGTCTATTATGAAGTAACACCGGAGAATGTTTTGTGGGTCCGCGCCGATTTGGTAGGTCGTGTCCTTCTCGATTGCAAGCCTGCGCAACTCCATTTGGAGTCGCTTGATGCACTGTGCGGTGGGAGAGGCCATGGCGCGCGGGTGTCTGAATGCTTGCGGGGGGCGCTGTTGACGGCAACAAAGAATGCAATGAAGCCGGTAATGAGCAACAGAAAAGAGCGCGGAGGAAAAAAGATGTTATTATCCCTTTGCTTATTCTGTAAAAATCTGGGCAAAACAGCGACCGCCTACAACAGCAACAGAAATGCCTCAAAGCGCACCGACGGGCGTTGCTCGATTCGGACAAGGTGTATTCAGACTTCTGACGTCAAGTAGGCCTACAGAGAAGCACGAAAGAATAAAAAAAAACAAAATACGAAGCAGCACCAAATGCCAGACTAAAAATATAAAAATAAAGGAGTTGCAAGTGAGAGGTCTCATAAATCGGAATTGCTGCAAGCTCAAGTTGATGGCTTGTGATGTGGGCACCGTGCAGACAAAGAAAAGCAGCAGCAATTTGGCGAGTGCATTGAGAAAGGTTTACATCGATCGCCACCACAACATTATTAGAGATGTGGAAGGTGAAGCAGAGAATAAGTAAAAGAGTTTGTTCTCATTGTATTTGGCTATTCACGAGGCACGGGGGTAAGCGCCTTTCTTCACAACAGTAACGTACCCTGCAGAGCCTTATGGCCGACTTAACTATCTAGCGTTCACCTGCTCAATATCAGCCCATGATTTGGCATGGCAGAGAATAGATCGCTTGCTGAAACGAAGGCGCTCTGCTCCCACCTGCTCGAAAACGCAGGAAAACCTCCTTGTCGAGCAACGGCCTTAACACCCACAAAGCCCTGATATCATACCGCCAGTTTTGCAGGATCGTTGCTGAGTTCATTAATGTTACTCATTGAAGAACACCCACAGACAAGTACCCACGCAAAACGCAAACAGGCTCGTCGTGGTTTGTGAGGCTCAGTCATCAACGACATCGTCGCTGCGCTCCTGTCGGCAGAAATGAGAAGAAAAGCGCTTCCGTGCGCACCGCTGCACGAAGCGACGAATATCGCATGGGTGGCCGCGCTGGTGCAGTTCCTCCGAACTCCACACACACACACACACACACACACACACACGCACGCACACCTCGCTCCACAAAATCCGCCGACAAACAAACGAAAAGCATACTAAATGTTGGTGTATCGCTCATCGGCAGGACGATCGAAGTCTACAAGCAGTTCACTAACGCCCCAGTCCTCGTACGTGTTGTCGGGCAGCACGCGACGGATAATTAAGGGTGTCAGACGCTCTCGCAGTTCCTTCACAGCAATTGTCAAGGGGTCCGTTTCGCCCTCCAAGGCAACCGCAACCGGGGCGTTCATGCTGATTTGCAGCGCCCGAGTGCCCAGCACGCGAGCACGCTCGTACTTCGTCATTACCGCCGTGGTCACGCGCTCATCAATGCCGCGTGCTCGCGCTCCCTTTGCGGCCTGCGCGTTGCCAGACAGAATCACGTTTGCAGCCACGTCTTCTGGCAGCTGCTCCCCGTCTTCCTCGAATTCCTCGTCCTGATCCTCGCCAGCATTGTGATTCAAGTCGCTGCCGCTGTCGTCCTCATTGCGGTCATCGCCGAGGTTCAGGCTAAGGCGGTCGTCGTCGTCGTCGCGATCGGACATTACGTGCTTGTGGATTTCGAAGGCCTTCCCACAGCTTATAATGATATTAAATGTAGTTCAAAAACTATCACGCACACAAATGTGTGCTCGCTCGTACTTTCCTTCGCGGATACAAAGTTCCCCGCAAACGCTTTTTCAGTTGAAGTGAGGGGGAAGAGCCCTTCTGTGACGTTGTTGTTGTTGTTGTTTTCGTTTTCAGACGGTGCACATGAGGCGGGACGTCTCGCGTCAAAGGGGTAGCCGTGTAGGAGATGAGAGTGGGAAGAGCAGGAAGATTTGATGAGTTGAGACGCATGGCAAGGAGGGCCTGGGCGTTCTCCAGCCGCATCGAGTTGCGCTGTGAGAGAGTCACACGCGCTGACCTGCACGCAAATCTGAGCCACATTTCTCCAAAAACAGAAAAAAAAAGGCAGCATGGAATCCAAAGGAACGCAATCAGCGACGGCAACTGGAAGGGCAGCAGTGATGTCTCGACAGCAGCTACGCAATGCCTTTCACTCTTCCTCGAACACAACTGCTTCAATGAATGTGAAGAAGGGGCGGGAGGGGAGATGGCGTTAACTCAGAAATGAGGAAGCGCAGCAGCGAGAGAGCGAGGCAAAGACTGTGCGGCAAAGACAACGGTCACGGTGGCCTGCTGGCCGCCACCGTAGTCCTCAGCGCAGCACGCCACTCAGCCCTCTCCACCCTAAGACACAGAATTGAGGGAGCGCTGCAGGCCACTCAGCACATCCGCCAAGTACACACGCAGCGCCTCATCGCGAAGACTCTCCACGTCTCTGCGGGTCACACCTGTTTTGCCAAAGCCACCTCCGCTGGCGGTCGGGAGCAGTAGCGGCGTCTGTGAGAGCTCTGCAATCGCCGCATGTAGCCTGCGTCGCGGGCTGTCACCAAGCATTCGGGGCTGTACGCCGTAGTGCTCCGTTTCCACCCACTCTTCCTCTGCACCGTCATCACAATCGCCAAGCGCACCCGATACATCGCCGTCATTCTCGCAGACCCACGAGTGCCCTGATGGCGCCGTCATTCCCCGCTGCACATTCAGCGCCCGTGTGGTCAAGAAGTGTGCGCGTGAGTCCTGCATAGTCGGCGCGTCTTCGGGAAGCGTCCCGTCTTGAAGAAATCGCTCACGGGCGGCGTGTGTTAAATCGTAGTGCAGAAGCGCGAACTGAGAACGAAGGCCACCGAGCATCGGCAGCAGCCTCGAGACGTCCTTGACATTACGTGACCGCAGCATCTCCTCCACAATGTATGCGCGATCGTCAGCCGTTAGAAAGTAGCGGCGGCGGTCGGCCCACAAGACAAGTTGATCGGTCCACAGCACACGCCGCAGGTGCAGCTCCTCCGCGGCGTGCTTGTACACAAGCAAAAACTCGGCCGCCTCCACGCGTAAGTACAACTTCAGCAAGCGTGAGATGAGCGGTGCGGTGAGTGGCACCTTAGCATCACCCATCCGTGCCAGCACCTCCGCAGCGCGTTGTACCGGGTTCATCGAGTTATGTGCATCCTGCAACAGACAGCCGTAGTAGAACTCATCGGTGCAGTGCAACACGCCACCCTCCTGTGCCGGCAGCAAGTAATCCTGCTCGTAGTGGGGTAGCTGGCACTTGGAGAGCGCGCTGAGGGCGGTTTGTAGGAGGTACTCCCACGTGCGCCGCTCCGAGCCGCTAGACGCCTCAGCACCGTCGCCGCCTGCGTTGGTGAGTTGCTGCATCGCAAAGTTGTGGGCCACCAGCACGACATCCGCCGCCCGCAACGCACCAGCAGAAATGAGCAGCAGCGTCCACAAATTCACCTTGATATTCGTCGCCGCGCCCACCGCGATGAGGGCACGGGCGACCCGCACAATGCGGCGGTTGTCTCTAGCCGCCTGCAAGGTGAACAGCAGACGGTGAATGAGAAAATCCGTGAAGAGGTCGCTGGACTGCGTCTTCGGCGCAGCGGCCGCTGCTGCTGTAGGCGTCGCGCTCCGGCTGTATGCTGCACCTGTGGAAAGAGCGGGTGGAGGAAGCGATGGCGGAGCCGGTGCCCCGCAGCCCATGACCAGCGGCCACGACAGCGGAGATGGTGGTGCTGTTGACGATACCGGAACTCCCTCGCCCACCACCCCGTTCACCCCTTCCCTCGCCTCTGCGCTTGCCATGAGCACCGTCGCGCTGTTGTCGTCTTCGTCGGCGAGCGGATCGCACCCCAGCAGCCGGCGTGCTTCTGTGAAGTACAGCATTGCCTCTGGCACCAGCTGCCCAGTGGAGCAGGTCTCGATGAGAGAGCCGTAAAAGACCTGCACTTCATCTGCATCGTACATCGTGGACAGCGAGGAAGAGGAGGGGGGTGAAGAAGACGCATCACCGCTTCCCTCTGTAGAAGAGACACCTTGACCTCGCACGCTTCGTGGAAAGGGCTTCGGCGAAGTCAGAATACCGCTCTCCCAACAAAAATGGAAGAAGGAGAACTCACCATCGTCGCCGGTAGAGGCGTAGCGCACAAAGCGAACGCCTTTCTGAAGAAAGTCCGTCAGTTGCCCTGGCTGCTGCTGTGGTAGCATGTGGGGTGAACTCGCCGACCCATCACACGCACTGTTCTGCGGCGCACTTGATGCCGGATGTAGAGCATCGTCTTGAAGCCTCGCGAGCGCCTCGCGGCGTGCAGCACCAACACGCTGGCAGGCCTCAAGAATCGTCATGGCGTCCGCAAGCGCCCGCTCCGCTTTCCCTTTTGCTTCGTTAACGCCGCTCGCCTCGGTGCACCTGTAGTGCTCAGCTAAGCAGAGGGCTCGCCAGAGGCATCGCACCAGCGAAAACTCCATCACCGTCTCCTGGGGGCTGCGCACGGCGAGTACGGCCTGCTGCGGAGACGCCGCCGCCGCTGCGTTCTCTCCGTTGGCGTTCTGCGGCGCGGAGGAAGCAGACACATTTGCTGCCAGCAACTGCGAGGCGCAGTAGGAGGCCATTCGCGTCAGCTCCAAAGAGCTGTATACGGCATACGCACTATCCACAACAAAGTTAGAGACGAGCACGGCGCTACCCGCCACAAGGTTACTACTGCTGCCACTACCGTTGCTACTACTTCCCGTGATTGCAGCGGTTGCAGAGGCCATACTTCCACCCAGGCTGGGTGTGCCTCCGTTCGATGGAGGCTCGCCGCTACTTAATGGGATGGCTTTGGGGTGCAGCGATAGCGCGGCAGGGGACATGTGCGCACGCGCGGCATGATACACCTCCAGACAGGTGTCGTGCAACCCTGCCACGTGCGAAAGGTGAAGATAATCTTGAATGGCCTTGATCGGCATCTGCGCCATGCGATGTGGCTTCATGATTTCTTTTAAGTAGGCACAAAGAAGAGGCCGCTGAGCAGGAGAGAAGTTAGTGCGACTGAACCGATGCACCCCCTGCACCAACTCATCGATAGGGAGAATGGTCAGCGCGTGGATCGCGGTGCTGTCGACGCTGCTGTACTGGTGGCGGTTGCCGATATTGCTGTTGTGGCCGGCATCTTGCAGCACTGATGGGGGAACGAAGGGCTTTTGCAGAACGCGAGAGGGATGCAGTGCCGCCACAAAAGACGATGTACTTCCGTCGGATCTCTTTGGTGGCATGCGTGCAGCCAGTGGTATTGTGGACTTGGCCGAACCGCCCCGACCACTGATGCTGGCTGTGCTGGAGAGCTGTGCTATTTTTGCTCGCCACGCGCTGCCATGGGCCCGCGGCTGCATGAAGGGCCTTGGGTCACCCCACTTGCGCATCATAGAAAGGGCCTTCAAAACCGAGCTTCTCTATGCTCAACTAGCACCTTCTCCCTTGCTTCTGTGGCTGTGTGATCAAGGAAGGGCAGAGTTTCAAAAAATCGACCAAGCGAGGGACAAGAGGGCTGAGATGCGGTCTGTGACACCAAAGAGCAGATGTGCACTACGCGCACGGCAATAGATGACATGCAGCGCACACCCGTTATGAAATGCACAGGCAGCTCGAATAGCCATAGCAGCCGTTGGTAGGACTGCGGGAGCGTCATATGAAAACAGAAGAAAAAAAAGGCAGCTCCCTCCTCGACAGCGCGAAGCAACACAATGAGGGACGCCCCTTCGTCTCGCGAAGCAGGCGCACGCACCTTCCATCTCGTATTTCCTTTTTAATTTGATTTTTCTTTTTAAGAAGCAAACTCCACTTTCGTTTGTTCCCCCCCCCCCGCCCCCGTCGCACTCGTTGAAACGTAACTAGACGTTGGTGATGAATCGGCAAGCATTGGAAATACTTTCATCTCCTTAAGGTAAATAGCACGATCCCTTTGTTGTCGCCCACGGGCCCTCACACGAACAACGCGCAGCACAATGCTATAAGGGTGAGGGGGGGAAGCACTTCACAGCCAACGCCGGAGAGGAGTTGACCTCGTGGACAGCAACCCAGACGCACATTTCTTGAGCCCTCAATCCTTTCCCTCCTCCTCACTGCCAGGCTGGATCTGGGCTTCTGCTGGTGGGTCTGCCTCCTTCTTCATTCCCTTCAGCGCCGACATGATATCGAGCAAGCTGAGCTTCGTCGGCGCAGGGGGTGGCGGTACATCCTCGTCGCCGCCGTCTTCCGCCTCGTCCGCCTCCTCCTCCCCACCTTCCTCTTCATCCGCCTCACCCTCCACCTCTCGTTCCTCATCTCCTTCCCCCTCCGGCTGCTCATCATCTGCAACGCTTCTTCCATCGTCCACGCCGTCGCCCTCCTGCGCCGCAGCAGCAGCCTGCTCCGCCTGCGCGTCCGCCACGGCCTCTGGCTTCGGCTTCGGCGGCAGCGGCCGGCGGCGTGCCGGTGCGTAAGTCCTGAAGAGGTGCTCCAGCGGGCCGTTGTGCCACAGCTGCCACTCAGCGCTGTTCGGACTCTCCCGACGGCGACGCACCCAAGCCGCCCAACTGCCCTCTTCGTCCTCCAAGTCGCCTTCATAGCGCACCTTCGGGGCTGGGTCGGACGTGCTGGGCAGGTCGTACACTTCCTGGTGCAGCAGCCGGCACGTGGGAGGGGCAGCACTGCTGTTGTAATTATTGTTGTGATAAAAGCCACCCTCTTGTTGACGGCCGTTGTGGTTGAAGTTGCGATTGCCTCTTCCCCTTCCCCGCCCACGACCGCCGCCACGTCCACCACCGCCTCCTCGCCCACCTCTTCCGCCACCCACGGCATGGGTGTTGGTGTGACCTAGCCCGAGAGGAGTGCCGTGGCCCTGGCACAAGCCCATCAAATAGGCAAGACACAAGTCTCCAGGGGCGTTGCGGAACAGGCAGGTCTCACCGTGCTGACACACACCCCACACGCGGAGGCAGGGGTGCGTGGTGTGCGTTCCACCACCAGCGCTCTGCGCTAACACGTCGTCCATGGTCGGTGCGCCACGTCTTCCGTGGCCACCTCCGCCACGGCCCGATATTGCAGCAGCCATGTTCATCGCAATAGCAGGAAGCTTACCGAGATTCGTGGCCCGGTCACCGCCTGTCAGCATTGGGGCAGCCATGCGCTCTCCCGATGGAGCCACCGCCTCCGCCGGCCGCTCTAGTACGTCCTCGGACATCTGCATCACCGAAGCAGGTTTGTAGTTCAGCCACGACAGCAGCGAAGGAAAGGGCACGATGCGGCTCGGGGTGTAGGTGCGAGGGCGGATAATGCGAGTGAAGCACGCAGTGCAGAGCATGATGCGATTCTTTAAGTCGATGGCGACGCAGTCGGATTGAATGTTGTCGCGCTTGCACTTGACACAGCCGAAACAGACCCGCTCAGGGAATTGGTAGAGTTGTGTGCTCACGGCTGCTTTAGTGTTAGCGTCCGGCGGCAGCTTCTTGACACGGGGGCGGAACGAGGAGACATTGTTAATGGTGAGGCGCGGCGGGCCATTGACGCTGCCACTTTGTGTCCCTGCGGCAACGGCGGCAGAACGCGCGATCACTGCAGCCGCGGTGGCTGACGACGCGGTCGGTGCGAGTGCGCTGGCGCCTCTTGCGTAGGGTGTCGAGGGTGACCGTGACGAGTGGACCGCGTGCGCGTGCGACGGCCATGGCTCCTTCGGCATGTTTAACTTAATGTGTGTTTCAAACGAACAACTACGAAGAAAAGAAGAAGGCTGGTTTTAAAAAGGCAAAAAAGGGCACTGTGAAACGGCTCTGGTTAAGCAGCGCAGGGCAACAGCCGTGTGTGTGTGTGTACGTCTATCCGTGTCGTGTATAGGCCAGGTTGGCTATTGCTAGTCTAAAGGATCAGCAAAGTTGAATGCATAACTGCTGATGATAACAGACGGTCTGGCAGCGCAACTTTGAGAGGTGCGCCTCAAAACTTCGCCACCAGATAGTGCGTTTTGTGTTCCTTCAATGCGGAGAATCGCTACGGGACACAAACAGGAGCGGCTCCGAAGCGAGAGCCGAAAGAAAACGAAGCCACGATGGCGCAGGGGAGTGAGAGCGGGGGAGGGGGAGAAGGTGGCGACTGTGTACGAACTCGTTGATTGGCTGGGGTGGGGAAAGATGTAAAGCAGATTGAAAAGCACACGTTAAGTAGAGGAACTGCGAACCGCCACACCGCATTTGGCCGTCTTCACGACGCTCAGAAGCGATTCGACAGTCAGCCCCCTGCATCACCAAGTGCCCCGCACGGCCATACAGCCATCAATCCCCAGCACACCTTACTACCGAACAGTCACCTATATACAAAGGCGGAAGCCTTGTCAAGTACAACTGGCTAGTCCGTTGGACTAGCGCACACCCAGTTGATACACAACGACCTATCAGAAGTGGTGTCATTGCGCCACGCACTTCTCTAGCACATCTGCACCGGCAGATCCGTCGTATCACGGTTGTGCGAGCATATCGCCACTCATGCTTTCGCTTTACTGCCCCTGTTTTCTTCTTCTTCTTTTGGTCTACAAATGAGTTGTAAAAGAAATCAAGAAATGACGGGTGGAAACAAGAAAAAAAACAGAAGTGAAGCGAAAACGACTGCCAGACTGAAAGGTGGAGGTCGCACGAATGGCACACCAGGAAGACGGCATCCTACGGCAAGCACAGGCCCGATTTCGCATCGTGCCTACATGGTAGTCCCACCTTGCAAGCGCGTGCAGCTCCTTGCTTCACACCTCTTTATTCCGCTCTTTCTGGTTTCCTTACGCGTAGCCGAACTTCTTC
>LJSK01000179.1:7609-29195 GCA_001299535.1 Leptomonas seymouri
GGGGGGGGGGGGGGTTGAGAAAACCACGTTTCAAATCAACAGACGAGAGAATATGCATCACCCGTAGGCCGTCTAGCTTGTAAAGTGTAAGTCGACGATAGAGAAGAGAACACCTCTGCTTGCTTTCTTCATTGTTTGCTGCCCGAAAGCAGCAGTATTAAGGCTCTAAACAAAAGTTAAAAGCATGTCATTGGAAAGCGCCAACGCAAGAAGTTAAACAATTCCGTCCACTTCACTAATACTATGCCCACAGACCAATTGGCTCCGTGAGCACATCAGCTTTCAACGCTCGGTCGCACCCGCCAGGAGGCCCCGAAACTCTCTTTGCTACAATGTCTGATCTGACGCTCTTCCTTTCCTCTCTAATGCGATCAAGTGGAACAGACAAATAAAAACAAGAAAAGCAAAAAGCGAGTTCATCGTATAATGTCCCCGGAGAATTCCAAGCCATGCTGGCCATCGTCTCCTTCAAGGGCAGGAACTTGTCCGTCACCCTTTCACTTCGTTTCAACGACGCACAGCGGCTTATTACCGCGCCAGCTCCTTTGTGCAGCGAAGCAAAAACAGAATCTTAGAATGACTTGGCCCGGGAAAGCAAAGCTAGGTAATGCATCGATGAACGGCGTGCGTATACAGGAGAAAGCATACTTAAAGAGTCGTGGCACAAAGCAAGGGCCTGAAACTCCAAAGTGGAAGCAGGCACACCTGGGGCTGGCCTCCGCGCAATGCAGTTCTCTCTCGTGCACCTTCTACAGTCGTGGGGAAAGCTTTGACGTGCCGCACAGGAGTGAGCAGACACACAGGAGAGCAGCACCTCCCGGCACAAGGAGGAGAGGAATCAACCACCACTACCACACCAAAGGCGTACTTCGCATCCGGGTGGGAATGGGAGTGCGGCAGCTAACATGCAGCGTACAGTACGAGCACGGGGGGAAAGCCGTAAGTCTCGCCAATCCATTTGAAATGAGAGCAATTAAATATATATATATATACTACCTTCAAGAGCCAACGCGCGCGTTAGTTGTCTGCATCTTCCCACTTCTGCCCTAAGCAGGCAAGAAGAACATGCCCAAAATGGCAAATACCTCAAACACCCACGCTGTCACCATCAACCCGAAGGAGCCAGCGTAGCTATAGCTGTGACTTACACTACTGTAGGGCAACGTGTGGCAGGTGCCCTGGTTGTACGCGCTGGCTACACAGCCCCATGAAATGAGAATCGTCAAGCACGCCACGCCGTCCACTATAAGCGCAATCGAGGGACGCTTGATGGTGTCGAGTGTGCTGAGCAGCACCAAAATAAAGCCAGCTAGGGTGGCAAAGATTGAAATAATCGCGAAGGCGGCCGCACCGCCCATGTTAGACTTAATGCCGCAGTTGAAGCCGGACGACGCAAGATGTACTCCACACTCTTTCCATCCAAACAACGACGCGCATCCCCTAACACTAGCCCCTTTGCGAGCCTTGAAGACGTCTACGGATGTCGCGATGATCACGAAGAAGAAAATGAGAAAGTGAACGACGGTCAGTGCGAGTGGGAGGCGGCGGCATAGTCGAGAGGACCCGATCTGCTCCCCCATTCGTTGGTACATCATCCGTGCGCGGGAGAGCGTCGCTTGTGTGTGCGTGTCTGCTTGGTAAATCTAAATGCGTCCTCGTGGACGTGTTCGGTCGTGGCACACGCACAGAGTGTACGGTAATTGAGCTCACACAATTTTTTTGAAGATTGCCAGTGTTCCCCGCCTCCTCTGCATTCAAACGTGATGGTACAGTGTGTATTGCTGCAAGCGCAGATTCATCAACAGAGTCCTTCATAGGACATTTTTTTTAAGAATGAAAGAAGAAAAATGGGGTCTGTTCATGCTTGAGCGCACATTCAAAGGTGAAGCACCGCGTTTTGCACACGGGAGCATCGCACTTGGCGCCAGTATTGCGCCACAACTCGAAACGATTTGAGCTACATCTCTTTTGCATCACGACTTGCGACAACGCGCTGACTACGTGTCGTGTTGTTCTGGTGAGTTCGTCTTGCGTTTTCTTTTTGCCTCGCTTTGCGGGGTGAAGAATGCTTGTCGACCTTGCATGAAGATGATGATACATGCAAGATGAGCAGAAGTTTCAAATGCATAGGTGACGGTGCTCAGTCGTGGAGGTTGCAGCCGGCGATCGGGGAAGCGGCTTTGAAACGCCTTCACGTACACCATTTACGTGACACAAATGCTGAAAGAAAAAAAAAAAAAAACGCAGGAAGTCTCACGAATTCTTCAAGAGGGGAGCAGGCGAGCAACGTAAGAGAGCCCACTTCTGCTTGCAAACGCTGCGAGCCCATCCTGCTGCTCTCGAGAAAGGCATTCGAGTAAAACACCTTGGATAACCGCCTGCATCACATAGCGCGACGGCCCTACCGGCAGCATCTCCATCTGCTGCAAAAACACATTTAACGAGTGCAGAAGCGATGCTGCCTTAGCCGAGTCTCCAGGTTTGTGCGTGCAGAGTTGACGCGTCAGCGCCTTCGCCTGCTCCGCAGCGCGTCTCGCCAGCTGATCGCGGAAGAGCGCGAGACCATCGAGGGCGTCAGACGTCGGCTCTAACGAAGCAGGGGAACAGGAGGAGACTGTCACGCTCTCCCGCAGCATGCCCAGCCAGTCCTCAGCGGCCGTTGCCACCACCTGCACACTGGCCACGCACCACTGCAGCATCCAGGCAGTGTTCCACGAGCCGTGCCCCTCATGATGATTCTCGCCCTCCGCGGAATCTAACGCCTCCACTGCCTGTGCCTCCACCACCCTCAAAAAGTGAGAGAGGACCGGTTCCACCGTCTTGTGCCAGAGCAGCGCCGCGTAGGTCGACTCCACAACGAAAAGAGTGCTCAGCAGACGGCGCAGAAACGCTTCCAGAGCACGCACCATGTGAAGGCTACACGTGTACAAAGGAAGCTGTACCGAATGGGTGTTGTGCATCAAGAAGGATCGCCTCCACATCCTGGCAGTGCCGTTCTGCAACGCAGCTTTTGCCATCTCCACTCCGGCGTGTGCGTAGCACAGCGCAACCTCCTCTACCAAGAGATGCTTGAGAAGCAGCTCCAGCGCTTCCCGGCAGAGGCGGCCTTCGGTGCGCGCTACAAAGTCTAAGATGGCGTTGATGGTGACCACCACGTACTCCCTACAGCGCCACTGCTGCGACTGCGGCCTCCAGCCGTAGCAGTTCTGGAAGGTCACCACGGCTGCAGCACTGAGGGAGAGCTGACCAAGGTGATCGAGGAGGTGCAGGATAGAGGGGGGTGGAGATGGTCGCTGTGCGGCTGTTGCTGCTTGAGAAGACGCTGCATCCATCCATGTGCACCTGTGGGTGTGCTGCTGACGCTCCACGCACTCCGACAGGAATGAGAAGAAGTGCTGCGGTTCGTGGATGGCCGCGGTCGCACGACCAGCGCTGAAGTGGTAGCGCAGCTCCTTCTCCAGCGGCTCTACAGTAACACTCAAATATGGGGATAGCAACTCTCGAACGACGGGGCTGCTGGTGTATTGACTGTACCACGCCACAGCATCCGTCTCGCTCACCACTTGTGCACTCAGCCTTGATGCCTCTGTAGTGGATGAGGCTGATGGCACGGCTGCGCGGAGTGCGCTTGGGAGCAGAAGGAGGTACGCGCGGCGCAACGTCTGCTTCGCCGCTATGTTGACGTCGCTTCCCCCCTCTGACGACGAAGACTCCTGGGAGAGATGCGATAGCAAAGGAAGGAGTGTGCTCGTAGCGAGTCCGGGGGCGTGTACAGGCGGCGGGACTGCTCTCAGAGCGCGCCACGCACTGCGCGTCATCGCGTGGTCTGCGGAGTTAGCGAGACCCAGGAAATACTGCGTGCATTCAGAGGACAGCGCGTCCACAGCACGATCATCAGGAGGCACAGTCTTTATTATATCCGCCCACTTCTTCCGCAAGTCGGCGGAGTGCTGCTGCTGCTGCTCTGTTTGGCGCTGTTTCAGCTTCGCGCCTGTGTTGTGCGCCGCACGCAGCTGCTCTACGCGTGCCAGCACGGAGGAGAGATCGGCACTTGGGTCGATGGTGAGGTGATCGAGAAGGGCATCCAACAGCCCGTCTTCACTGGATTGGGGGTTTTCAAGCTGCATCATCTAGTTGGTACTTTTGAGCACAAGGCGTGTGTGTGTGTGTGTGTGTGTGTGTGTGTGTGCGCAATAGAGATGAGAGTGATGCAACCGAGAATGGAAGAGGAGGAGGGAGCATTGCGTGGAAAATGATCCTCCGCTCTAAAAGAAGAGGGAACACTTCCATCGCCATAGAGACCGGCTCTTCACCACACAAAGCAAAGCAACCACAGCAAAAAAGAGTGATGGTCGACGTAGATGCACCCGTAGTGCACTTGTGCGGTGGCATGTCAGCGACACAGCTGTGTGACGCTTGCCCCGTTAGGGCGGCGCACAGAAGAAAGAAGATGCCCGCTTCTTCTGTTCGCAGACAACGAAGCGCCCCCACTGACTTGACCACCTCTTTACTTTTTTATATATTTCCTCTTATTAGGCTACCTACGAGAAACAGGCCTGACACGAGTGCTCGCATAAAGCTGACAACGAAGTCGAGGTTCAACACGCTGTACAAACGATAAAGCATGCAAACGCATCGCATCGAGTGTTCCTTTCCTACTAAACAGCACACGGCGGCCGCATGCTAAAAGGAGGTTTAAGAGAAAGCAACAACAACATCAGCGCCGTGCAGGGCTTGTGCAGTGCGTTTCCCCTCATCTGCAGTGAGGCAGCGAACTGCCGACAAAAAGAAGGCACCTGCTGCAGGTAGAGAGAGGCGAGGAAGGGCACCGACCACTCCCCTCCCCCCCTTCTCTCCCCACCTCCACCGCCACACACAGAAAGAAGGAAACCAACGCGAACACCTCACTTCCTTCACTTGCTGCCTTTGTTTTCTTTTTCCTTTCCTTTTCAACTCTTGCGCTCCGCTTAGTACGGGTTGTTGCGGTCCTCATCATTGCGGCGGAAGCGGTAGGGGCGGTAGTTGAGATTGTTCTCCACAAGCATCAGGTTTCGGTTACGCTGCGACCACCACGTCATGATCTGATACATCGGCGTCCACCAAGGCAAATACCACGGCCTCAGCCAGCTCTCTTTCGCGTGGAGCAGCTTGTCCACCATGTATTGACGATCCCAGTATACGGTGAGGAACTTCAGGTTCGGACGGAAGTGGTCCACCGGGTTCGACCAGAAGTCGCCCATCTCTTCCGCCACCGCAGGGGCTCTTTCAGAGGTCATTGGAAATACTTTAATCAAGTCTTTGTTCTCTGCAGCGGACACAAACAGGTGCTGTGAAGAAGCGCACAAGCGTGGACTGTGCGTGGCGGGAGGGATGCCGTGTTGGGGTACCACAAGTGATTGTACGGGGGTCACTGTTAGGGACTTCAACAAGACAGCATATATGTGGAGAGAACAATAAAGAAGGTTTCAAAGCAGAGTGGTGACCTTTTTCATTTCATTGCGAAAATAATAAGCGATCATAGCAGCACCTAAAGGTGTACACCTCCATACCCATGGCACACACACGCACATCTTTCTCTTTATGCATGTATACTTACACATATGCGCATGTACTTGGCGCCAATGCGAAAGCTTTTCACAAGGAGGTAAGAGGGTGAGCCCGCTTCAGATTTCACATGCAAAGATGCCCTCCCTTCTTTTCGGGGGGACATCAAAGTGCTTCCTCATGGAGAGTGCTGATTCTCCGTGACTTTGTTTATTCTGTTTTGTAAAGCCAACTCGCGCTTTGTGTTTTGTGTTCGTACTCAAAGCCAACAACAAGAAATAAAAAACAATAGAAGACAGACAAGTCTAAACAGCAACAACAACATGAATGCGCTGAGGGTATACACTAGTTGTAAAAAGAAACAACGTAGAAGACACAAAGGGAGAGGACAGAGGTGCCACGGCCATCGACAAAAATCCCCCGGTTATTCACTTACATTAACTTTATTTCCTTCTTCTGATATATATATATATATTTTACGTGCTCTTTTCCTTCTGCTCTCTTTCTTTGTCTCGAAGGAAACAACAGCAACGCCCCCCCCTCCAATTGTGTCCTGCACAGGCGCATGCCAGTCCCCACGAAGCCGACCGCACGGGCGTCTACAGAAAAGTACTGCCACTTCCCTGTCCGCGTTGCAATCCGCTTGATCGGAATACGCAGACACGTACACAGAATTCACATGCAGCAATCAAACTGCGTGCCCTCATCACACGCGGTGGATCGCTAGAATAGCGTCGACGGTCTAACAGCGAACAACGATAGAAGAATGGAAATCAGAGAGCTATGCGACACCCATGGGCACATCGCGAAGCGACATCTTCACGCCATCGTCACCGAATACGTGTGCGTCAACAAAGTGAGTGACACACGGCCCACCGCTCTATGCGCGGCCTGAATTGCTTTGCACCAAAGAAAAATAAGAGTTGCAAAAGGGCAGACGAATAAACATGACAATCACACACAAAACAAAGAAACAAACATCACCCGTAGCGGCCATTAAACTCAACGCCGAGCGTTGGGGGCGATTGGCGCCGTTGGAAACGACGGGTTCCCGCCCACGTAGCCCATGGGGCTGGAGAAGCCGTGGGAGCTGCTATTCACCTGCGTCACACCCTGCGCGCTGCTCGGTGTGGCAGACGAGGCTGCGTCCTCGCTCAAGCCGTAGAGCACGCCGTTCTTGTCCACCGGGGCGGTGTTGTTGAAGCTATCCCGCAGCAGCTTGAAATAGCAGTGGCCTGTCAACAAGGAGTCGCTGCCGGCTTGGTGCGCCGTGCCGAAGCGCCGCAGCTTCAGGCTCTCCGCTAAGAAGTCTAAACCAAAAGAGTGCGACACCTCTGTGAAGCGGAGCAGGTACTTCAAGTCAAACATGCTGGGGAACAGAGCGTGGAAGGTCTGCAGAAATTCCTCCTCCTTCTCTGGCAGGTCCTTGTTGCACACTACCTTCGTCAGGTAGCCAAAATCGTAGCCCGCGTGGAAGGCCAGCCAGCGCACATTCGGGTTCAGCATCAGGCCACTGGAGATGAGCAGCTCAGCAAAGTGCGTCACTTCAATACCGTAGTCGTTGAAGTAGTCGAAGTTGATGCCGCCGTAACGCAGCAGCTCAATGCTGTCCTGCGCGTACACATCCTCGTGGAGACTGAAGCGGAAATTAAACTGCCAGGTGGAGCAGTGCTCCGGCACTTCGCCCCTCTCGTTGAGGAGGGTGATGCCTAATTGGATAATCTTTAGCAAGTTCACGTTGCAGCGCAGGGTCTGATAGTAGAACTCGTGTGTTGTCTTGAAGCTGCCCACCGGCTTCGCCACCACACCTGGGAACTCGGTGTCCATCGAGACAAAGGGGTAGTCGTTCATGAGGGAACAAATCAACGCGAATTCCTCCTCCAGGTTGTCCGCCCACACATCGTGGATCATCGGGGACTTGCTAAGAGACGGCTGCCTGTTCTCCAGGTTCCACGCCGGCGCATTGGTGGCCACTGTGGCCGGCTTCGGGGAGAACTGAGACGCCATGGCTGGTTCTTCTGTCTATTCCTCAGTAGTATACACACGCACAGACACAAAATCAAGAATGCTAGCGATTGATGAGCTTTCGGCAATCAAGGGATTTGCAGGCGGACGCGTAAGGGGTGCGTTTGGGTTGCAAAGGCACACGGAGAAAGAGACAGACAGAGACAGAAGGGAAGGGGAAGTTGAGAATTCTCGCTAGAGGAGCGTGACACGACATCGGGCACTGAATTGTTTTTTTTTTCTTTTGAAAAACTAAAACTAATAAAGAGAGATCTGCGAACTGGCGAAGCCAGGGCAACGACTTTGCAACGTGTGAAGGCACTTGGAGCGCGAGGCTGCATGCATGTATCGCCGTCATCACTTACTGTGGCGATGATCCATATACGCAACCTGAAATGGGCAGTCCATGCTGCGCGTTACTTCCCAACGGACCGGCAGAGAAGAGGATTTTCAGTCAACATACATATATATTTGAATACTATTGCACATCGCGTTAGGACACAGCCAGAGAGAAAGCAAACCGGTAGTTAGCGCACGTGTACTCAACATCGTAAACTCTCTCCATCCCTCTCTCTATCTATAAACAAAGAACAAATTAAAGAGCGAGCTATGTAACCTACATCATCGGGGAAACCGAAACAGAAGAAAAGAATAACAATAATGAGAAGCAGCCGTCGCAACAGTGGAGACAACTGTAATTACTGTTCCATGACATCGATACAACATCTTAGCGCATCACTCAACATATACATGATACTGCGTAGCAACGCAGCAACAAAAATACTGCTTTTCCTACGACATACGCGATCTGCTAGTTCGTCGCTCGAACCTGATGGCCAAGCTTGGCCACTACGCGGAATATCCACTGCATATCATCGGTGTCAACCACAAGCGTTCCTTCCACCTGCGGAATGCGAGAGGACGGCTTCACCGTGAGCTGTATACTCGTCGCCGTCGCCGCACCCCGCTGCCCGGGAACGAACGGCAACAACACACCGTGCGTCGGCGCCACACTCAAATCCTTCGAGCTCTCTGCGGTGAAGTAGGCAAAGAACGGCGAACGATAAGGAAACACGTTGTACAAGTCGAACGCAGCGGATGTGGTCTCCTTGTACTCCCCATGCAGCACAACCGTGTCATCCGGCGTTGCTGCGGTGGCTTCAAACTGCACGCGGTAGCGCCACACACCGCCGTCCACGCCCTGAATAGCGATCCAGCCCAACCCAATAAAGGGCCGCAGCGGGATGAACTTCACTTGCACTTCAAAGCCGTCGGGGTACGGGCTGGGCATCGTAAGCTCACACGTCACGCTCGAGACGGCGGTGTCCCGGTAGCTTTGATTCGCGTCTACCTCAAAAGATAGCGTGACTCCGTCGGCCAGCTCCGGTGTCATTCCTGGTGCGTGAAGGTACACCTTGTCCTCCCACTTCGTCCGAGCCGCACAGCGCAGCTGCAGGGGGGGCGTCAACTGGCGGTACTCGCAGAAGCCCTGCACCGGGTAGGCCCAGACCATGTCGTACCCGCTGCCTGCCTTGCCCACCTGCGGCCGCACCTCCACGACCGCGTTGTAGCGTTGCACGAGCGTTGGGGTAAAGGCGATGGTGATTGGCGCGGACGCCCCTGCCGGCACCAGGGCCGACGGCACCGTGCGCAGTGAGAAGGCCGACGGCGCATTCTTCAGCCGCACGTCAAGAGCGGTGTCTTCACGAAGGATGTTCACAAAAGGAATTGTGACGTAAGAGGTGGCACCGACGGTGCTACTGCACGTGAGCGGCTCGGCGGGCAGCGGCGGGGCACCCGTGCCAGTGCAGGCGTACCGCCAGCAGCCCAACTCCGGGTGACGCAGTGTCACGATGGCCTTCTGTTCGATGCCAACCATGTTGGGCACATAAACGAGATCGACCACAGTTTCCGAGTTTGCGAGCAGCACCACACGTGCCGGCGTTGCGGTGTTAAAGGTGTCCGGGTTCGTTGATTCTACAGTCAAGACACAATTGGCATTCGTTCGGTTTGGCAGGTGCACCTGCATGATCTGCTTCAAACCGAGTGGCGTCGTTGCGAAAGGCAAGGGTTCGGGCTCGGCCTCCGTTACCTTCATGCGTAGCTCATACCAGAACTCGCCCACGGAGTCACTGATGAGGGAGAGGCGGCCCATCGACTCACCGGCCTGTGTGGGGACAAACATAACACTGTAGGTCGAGGCGGCTTTCGGCCCAAGCTTGAAGGTGTTCGCGCCGTATAGTCCGGCACCGTAGCGCTGCGCCTTGAAAATGAGTGGCGTGTCCAGCGGGTTCGTCACCGTCACTTCCGCCACCATCGACGTGCGGACGTCGGTCTTCAGCTCCACGGTGCCCTCCTTCTCCGGCGGGTCGACATGCAGCTGCACCGCGTACCACACATAGCGGCCGTACGGCGAGGTGAAGGTCACACGCCCGGTGTAGTCACCGCCGACGGTGGGCTTTACCTGAATTGCGTAGCGCCGCATCGACGCACGCGGGATGACGAGCATCGGCGACTCACCTTCGCAGTAGGCGAGGTCCACATCCACAATGTAGGTCGCGTCCTGGCTGACGATGTTCGGCACCATCAACTCCACAGTTTCGTGCTCTCGCGCGCGGCAGTCAATGTTGATGATGCCCTCCGACAACGGCGGCTCCGCTTTACCCTGAAGCGTGTATGTGTGCTTCTGCCCCGTGGTGCCGTTCAGCAAGACGAGGGAAGCCACGTCGTTGTCCGTGGTGATCCAGGTGGGGGAGTATTTGACGGTGTAGTCCTTTGACCGCCCGCTGGGGACGCGGACGTCATGCGGCCCGCTAAAATGCGGAGACCCATCTAAAGTCGCGGTGAAAAGCCAGTCGTCTGCGGTGTTGTTGGTTAGCGTGATCTGCTGAGCGATGGATTGCCGTGCCGGGCACATAAACTGCAGCTCGCGGGAGTCGCCTTTCGGCACACACTCGCCGACGAGCCGCAGCAGCCGCACCTCGGCCGCAGATATGAGGAGAACATTGGTGCGGTAGGTGCCCACGTTCTGCGGGGAAAACGTGAAGGGCAGCATGCCCGAAGCAGCAGAGTTCATTGGTGACAGGTAGGAGCTGCTGTCCGGGGTGAAGAACGGGTTTGGCCCCTCCATCCGGTCGTTCACGAAATAAACACTGTACGTGGCTTCGCTGAGGAGGTGGCTAAGGTCCGTGCGCTGCGTGCGGTGTGCGCGGTCTTCGTAGACCTTCAGGCAGCGCTCGAGGGCGGCATTGAAATTTTTCACAGACAGGGAGGAGACGCACTGCTCGCCTTGCTCAACACGCAGCTCCAAGCCCGCGTCCGTAGGCTTTGGCCACCCACACGTCGCCTCAACGGCGTATGTGAACTCTCCCTCTGTCTCTTCCTGGAACGTTAACTGGAGCCGATAGGTGCCTCTGGACAGCGGTAGAAAGGAAAACGGCAAGCGCGTCGTCTCGCCAAGTCGCAGGGACAAGACATCAGACGTAACCACGAAAGGCGCGTCGTGCGTCGATCGCCAGCAGGACTCCCGATCTTCGTCCAGCCACGGCATGGCGGTGATCTTCGCTGCGTCCGATTCGTGCGCTGCGGGGGGCAGACGCGTCTGGGACACACGAAGGCTGACGACGCAATTCACGGGGAACGGATTCTCGATCTGCAGCTCCGACTGCAGGGCCTCGTACAAGGGCGTTGTGATGCGAATAGTCCGCAGTGGCTCCGCGGTAGGGGTGGCTGTAAGGAGAAAAACAAAGGGCGTCCGCTCTGCCGGGGGCACCTGCGCGGAACAGTCGATCAGCGCGCAGTGCCCTTCCAGCGGCCGCTGCGTTCGCGGCACGACGGTGAAGGTAAGTGCGGCACTACTGTGCGGACTCACAACAAGCTCCTCCACAGACGGGTGGAAAGGAGTGCTGGCAGGCAGTAGCACACGGTAGTGGCGCTGCTCCGCGGTCGTGTTTTCGACGCTGATCGACTCGGTAAGGGTAGTGAGGGCACGACCGGAGAAGCGCACCGGCGTGCTGGTCGCAAACTTGGGCAGGTACAGGTAAAGGTGGGTGAGCAGCAGCACGATACACGTGGGTGTGGCCGACACAAAGGCTGTAGGCGTCGGCAGCCCGGGAACCCCTAGGAGGTGCAGCACATTCATCAGCACTGCTGCAATGGCGACCGGCTCGTGTGCGACACCACCCGTAACACCAAGAGCCGCTGCCGTCACCATCGCGTCCATTAAGCCTTCGCGGACCTGCGTGACTAAAGCAGGGAAGTAGGTCATTACCACGGACAGCAGTCGCCGGGCATCGCGCAGATCCTCCAGTCGCTGCAGTGGCGCCACCACGCGCAGCTTATCGTGCAGGTCCGTTTTGTCCGTCTTCGCAAAAGTCATCGTGGCCGTCTCCACCCAGCGTAGGAGCAGCGACTCGTCTTCGCTGTAGATGTTGCTGCGGGAGAGCGTCCGCAGGAACGGTGCAGCTGCCCAGCACTCTTTCAACGCACTTGGCGCAGTGATGGTGGTGCTGCGCACCTGGGATACGTAAAAGAGGCGCAGGCATTCCCGCATCATTGTCAGCCACGACGCTGTGGCACGCAGCAGGAAGGCGGCTGCAAGCGCGCTCTCCTCCACCCCCCCTGCTGCTACGGATGCCTCCAGCTGCTGTACCTCGCGCTCAAGCGCTTCTCTCTGGTGCTCCGTCATGTACTCCACGTAAGCATCTAGCGGCAGCAGGTAGGGCAGTTCGATGTCGCTCAGGCAACCGCCGCAGCTCCGCAGGTAGTTCACAAGGGTGTCGAGAGACCGCAGTTCCTTCGGGACGGCGTGTGGCGCAGACGCCAGTGCGACTTCCACTACGGTGCTTGCGACACCTTGCGGCGGCTCAGCAGCATGGCCTGTTTTGCGTCGGCCAGCGACTCGCGGGGTGGTCGCAGAGACAGCGGCATTAGCAGTCGCAGGACTCTCCGCCTCCGTGCGCCGCGGACGCGTGCCTGTGAACTGCCCAATCATGTCCGCGATGAGACCTCCTCGAGAGAGCTGCATAGCTTCGATGATGTCGTTTACAGGGGCGCGGCACACGTAGACATTCCACCACGCAGTCAGCCACTCCTTCTCACCCTCCCAGTCCACCTTCGCCTCCACGACATCGATGAGGTCGTGGGCGGACATGCCGCGGACCATGGCGCGCTCCGAGGGAGTGAGCGCAAACAGAATCCGTCCTGCACCTGTCGCGTCGCTGTAACCTTTATTGCCGTCATCGAAGGGGCCCGCGCCGTCCTCCTCCCACGTGTACGGCGTGTCAGGCGAGGCCGTGATAGCGGGCGTGGCTGTCACGTAAGAAACAAACATCTCTGTCGCCACTATCGAATTGATAGCGCTGCCGCAGATATCGATGTCCACAAACCCACCGGCATCCGTGCTGAGGCGTATCGACGAGCGCACCGTGATCGGTATTGGACTACAGAAGGTTAGGGTCACGGGCAGCTTGTCGCGTGGTGCACTGCCCATGACATGACCCTCTGGGAACGACACTTCCAGCGGCGGCGCACAGGACCCCGTGTATTCAACGTGAATAACGTCATAGCCTTCGTTGTAGAGCAACACCGTTGTCTGGACTGCCACACCGAGCGGAACGGCGGGGAACATGAGCGCTGCCGTGTTGCTGCGCACGCGCGGGTCGATGGCGGAGGCCGTCACTTCACAGACGCTGCATGGCGCATCGTTATCGCCCAACGCGTTGCCGTCGTGTCTCGCCTCATCGCCCACCTTCAGCTCGAGAAGTGTGTGCAGCTTTCCGGCTGTGGTGGGGAGGAAAGTGAGCGTCACCGCCTGCTCATCCTCGCCAGGGTGGAGCAAGCCGCGGCTGGGCTCCACAAGAATGTTGGGCACATTGTCTTTGCGCTGCAGACGCCACGACACAGGCTGTCGCTGGCGTGAAGAAGCAGTGCCGCCAACAGCAGTAGAGCCAGAACTGTTGCTGTTGCTAGGGCTCTTGCCCTCCACAATACTGACAACACCGCCGCTGCCGCCGCTTTCCTTACCGCGGCGGACGTAGAGAACACGCGGCGGCGGCCGCTGCCCGACCACTACGGGTGCAAACGCCAACAACGACGCGCTGAGCACCACCGGTGGGCGCTGTGCCGCGGCCTCTAGCATAAAAGGCGGCAGTGGGTGCAAGTCGTCGGCACCGATCTGATGCCACCGTACGGCACACCGCATCGTCTCGGTCGACTTCAGTGGATTGTAAGAGAGGCGGAGGGCGTAGTCTGCGCCAGGGGGTACCACAACGATGCTCGCACGCTGTATAGTGGGTGGGACAGCTGTTGCGACGGAGACAAGGGCGCCGGCAGAAGATGACGCGGCCTCGGCTGCGGAGAGCGACAGTATCGACTGCATACGCGACAGCGCGTTTGAGCGCCGAATCGGCTCCCCGCCACCCATTACATCTGACCCGGTAAGGCACTCGCTCTCGTCTGGATCCATCACTGCCGAGTCCAGCGAGTATTGCCGGCAGGATTCTAAATTGATACTCACTGCCGCTGCGACGTCCATAGTGTTGTGCAGGACCACCGAGCGCGACTGCGGGCACCCCACGTAGACCTCGCCAAAGCGCAGCAGCACTTCGCTCTGCTCCTTGCCCCCCGACATGACAATTAAGGGTGGGGCTACCACAGTGGCCACAACATGGACGGTCAGAGGCTTGCGCATGCCCACCACCATGCACTCTACCGTGTGGGCCACGGTGCCAGCGACGGACTGCCGCACCCGCACCGTCAGCTCCTCTGCTTCGCCGGTGCAGACGCGACCCTGCGAGGGGGTGACCGTTATCCACGGCGGAAGTCTGCCCATCGAAAAGTACGCGTTTGTCTTGCCCTTGTTCGCCAGCACCAGCGTCCCGGTCGTCGGCACACCGGCTGCAATTTGGCCCAGCGCCAGCACCCCCGAGATCGCCGCCCCATCCTTCGATGAGGGGCCAATGGCGGACTCCTGCACCGTCATCTGCGCAGATGGGCCCCACACACACTTCGTCGCCACCACCGTGCCTACAAGAGACAGCACCTTGTTCCCCACCGCCCCTTCCACCTCTAGCTTCGCTTCACACTCTGCTTGCGACGTACCGACCGCCGGGCAAAAGCGGAGGAGGACGCTGCGCTGCTCTCCGGCCTCTAAAAGACCGGAGCGCGGCTCCACATCAAACTCGCAGGCTGCCGGCAGGAGCCATCGATAGCTCGCTGCGCAGTTCCCGCTATTGGCCATCGTCACTTGCGCCGTGCATACCGGGTCCTCTGCCTGACCCAACAGCGCCATGTGCACCTCTTTTTGTGAAAGCGTCACCTCCACCGGGACCACCTCCGCCTGGATGTTGAAGCGCATAAAGTGCTGCTGGTTGATTGCCACCCGCATCGCCTGCTGAAATGTCTGCACGGTGTGCGAGCACAGGTGTATATCAAACTGTGCCATGCGCTGCGCCGGCACCACCTGACTGGGTGGGTCGACCGTCACGAGGCCGTCGGCGTCTGTCGGGATAGCCGCAAAGATGGACGCCGTGGTGCCGTTAAAGACGTAGAGTGACGACACCACGTCTGCGTGCACGGTGACACGACCGAAGTCGAGTGCCTTCAACGGCAGCACAACATTCAGCACCTCCATCGGAGTCAGCTCCCGCTTGCACTCATGGCGTTCGTGGGCGGTGGAAGGAGTGGTGTGAAAGCGTCGCTTCACCAAAGAGCGTGCCCCAAACACGGGCGGGGCGACGTGGTTGCTTTGCCGCGCACGTGGCCCTCCGCCGTCTGCTTGTAGGACACTCGGTGGCACCTTGCGAGGGGGTGCGGGGGGCGTGAGGCCTTCACCCGGAATCATGCCCAAATCCACCGCGGTAGGCACGGCGGCCTCACTCAAGGCGCGCTCGTGACGCGCGGTGCGGGCGGCCGCGTTGGCAGACGTCAACTTGGCTGCATCGTCGGTCATTCGATGCACGGAGGTGCCGCGCAGGGCGATGGTGCGCGTGACAGTGTTGTTCGCCTTGAGCGTCAGAGGCTCATCATAGGGGCCGAGGCGGCGAGGATGGAACTCTACTTTTACTTCGATGGTCCCACCAGCCGCTACCACACCGCGTGCCGGTGCCACGGAGAAGTGTGAGGGCGGCCGCAGTTCAAAGCGCATGGGCAGATGAGCTACCGCGTTGGTGATGACAAGACTGGACTGCTTCGACCCCTTCATCACGCAGGTCCCGAAGTCGATGGCAGAGGTGAAGAGCTGCACAAGGGTCTCGCACGACGTCCCGACCAGGCGGAAGCTTTGTGTCTGCTCTGTCTCGACAAAAAGCAGCGAGAAAAGGGCTTCGTAGCGGCGCTGCTCGGCGGTGTTCTCGGAATCCTTCCCACCTGATCCTACTGAGGATGTTGTGGCAGCCGTTGCGGCGGCAGTAGAGGCCGCTGGCTTCGCTACGCTTGTGCTCCAGCCCGTGCGTCGTGGCTGCAACACTGGGCAAAACTGCACCGTCACCAGCTGACGCCCCTGCGGTGGCAGCCGGCCCTCGCTTGGCTTAAAGTGAAACGGAGTTACACCGTCGTCCGAGAGCGTGTGGGCAGTCTGGATTGCAAAACTGATCGCCTGCGACCCGCCATTTACGACCTCCAGCTGATGCACCTTTGTGTTACCTGCGTACGTCTCTTCAAATTCAAACGAAACTACCTCTTCGTGTGTGCGGGGGTCGATGAGCCGACTCCGACAGTCCAGCACCTCCGCGGCTACCTCCAACAGCGCGGGCAGCCGCTGCCCATCCATCTCGACCGCAATCTTCCACAAATATGTGCCAGGGGGGTGGGCATTCAATTCAATATTCACCGTTGTGCGGCTTTGTGCTGCAGCGACAACGGTGCTGCTGCTGAGGGCAATGCCACGAGGTGGACTCCTTGTCTCGTTTGTGGAGGGCATTATGACAAAGCTCACCTCTGCGTCCTTGCGGCCACGGTTAAGCAGTGTGAGTGTGCGGGTCTGGGCTGAGTGTTGCTGCTCCACCTTTCCAAAGTCGACAAGCGACGGCAGCTCAAGTTGTGGGACGCGGCAGGCGCTCAGCGGCACCTCTACCCGGCCACCATCGCTGCTCAGTACTGCCATCACGTCCTCGTAATCCTCTGCTTGGTGGGTGCTGAACTCAACCTCTAGCATGTGCGCAAGTCCAGGCGCCACCCGCACTGAGGCTGGGTTGAGCAGACGGAAGATGGTGGGGTGCCGCGCCGGAGCCACAAAGCGGAACGTGAGGATTTCCTCGGTTCGGTTGCGCACCTCGATCGGCATGACGTAGCTCGTGTCCACATCGTAATTGATGAACTCCGCGAGGGAGGGAGTGACTACCACACGAGAAGACACTGAGGTGGAGGAGAAGTTGGGGCCCACGGCAGTAGCACGCGCCGTTGTCGTCGCCGTCGCAGCTGCAGCTGTGGCCGTGCCGCGCTTTGCAAGGTTTGACTTCTTCGCAATAGAGGCCTTACCGTGGTGTGCCGGCGCTGTGTGAGCCAGTTGGGCGGGCATTTGTGCAGATATCCAGCAATAGCGAAGAGCCGAACAGATAATATGGGCCGTCTATATACACGAGTTGCGGGATGAGCCGGCGTGCAAACTTACGTGTGCGTGGGTGTGGAAGGAGGAGAGGCTCCACGGACGAAATGGAGCCTAGCGTCAGCACGCTTCCGTATGCGCCCGTCAATTTTCTTTTTTCTTTTCTTTTTTTTTTTTTTGCGCTGTAGCAGTGACACAGCTCGGCGCATCTGCGGGCAGATGTCCACAGAAAAACGTGTGGGCATTTCGAAAAGGGATAAAAAATATATAATAAACGAAGGGGGGAGGGGGAGCACAAAATAATAATAATAATAAGGAAGCAGCGGTACACAGCTGAGGGGCGTCTATTTCAGCAGACAAGCCCGGGAAAGTGGGGCATGTGCACACACGATTTTCGAGAAACATAGCTACGATTAGCCTCACTTGTGCTGCGCTTGCTACGTAATCCTGCCTTAGCAGCTCCGTAGGCCTTTCGTAAGAAGGTCGTTTTGTCCCCCAAGTCAGGTCCATGGCAAAGGGAGCCAATGATAACAGCGTTACAGTACTTCAGCAAACGGACGTCACAGGCGCGAAAAGCGTGGTGTATGTATATATCTTCTGTGATGCTTTGGTATTTGCATTACGGTGGATTAGAACTGGCCCGCGAGCAAACCGGGATGAGGGGCAATTTTTAGTCGGTTACTGTTTATTACACGGAAACGCTGCAAGAAGCGAAGCTGCTGCATCGCCTTAGCACCACCAAAGAACAGCAAAACAACGCACAGCTCCCTTCACGGGACTCCAAAGCGCTGCTTCCACAACGCTGACTATTTTATTTTCTCCACCCCTCCCTCTCACAGGGTGCGCTTGGGCAGGCGCGTGACCCGTAGCGGGTGGATCTCCACCTGGCGCGACGTGTCAATCGGATGCGCCTTGCCGTCGCGCAGGGCGGCCTCCTTTGTCAGCGTCTGAGGACTTCCTACGTGGGCCGACATCACCCCAAGCGAGGACGAGGCCGTCAGGGACCACTCCGCAAACGAGCGCATCAGGCTGATGGACTCTGCGATGGTGGCCTCGCACGCTTGCTCCTCTGGCAAGTACACGCTGGTGGAACTGGCGTCAGCGCGACCGCCGTAGAGCACTGACACCGCCCTGTCCGCGACAGCAAAAAGCAGGCGCGTCGCGCCAAGACCACCGTTGGCTAGGGCCGCCATCGCACAGGAACAAATGTCCGCCGTGTACCGCTTCTTCTCGAGCTCCGTCTTGAAGGGGCCACCGGGCGTGCGAAAGAAGGCGGCGGAAACAGACGCAAAGTTGGGCAGTCGCTGCAGCCCGCCGTGCTGCAGGGTGGGCTTCTCCGCCAGCAACGTAGCAATGGCCAACAGAAGGCCCTCCTCAGGCTCCTGGTTGGATTTCCGCACATTCAGCAATGCCAGGATGGTGTACGGGTGAAGAGACTGAGCCACGGTGGCGTATCGAAGCAAGGCCAACGCATACAGCGAAGCATCGCCCTTCCCTCCGAACATTTCTGCAATGGCAGACAAAATTTCGTGACGTGGGGTGGAGTGCGCCGTGCCCTCTACCGCCTCATGGACGTAGACGACATCACGGATCACGAAGGAGACGCTGGCTGATTTGCCTAGTACGTACTGCAGGAGATTTTCCTTGACGCTGCCGCTGCTGACGGTGAGGACGGACGTGGACGCCGCCTTCGGAGGCTTGGACTGCTTTGAGAGCTGCTGCTGCCCCTCCGTTGCTTTCTTTTGAGACGCTTTGCTTGGCTTCGTACTCTTCTCAAGCCAGTCACTCATCGTCGCATCCGACGACTCCTTCGCCGCCGCTGCTGCCGTCGTCATGACGGTCTTTGTGGCATTCGCTTCCACATAGCCGGCATTAATATGCTTGTTGGCGGCATTCACGTCATTGTTGCTGCTGCTGCTGCCCTTCACGATGTACAAGCTGCGGCCTGCAAGCAGAAAGATCCCCAGCGCACCCCGCGCCAGCGTCAGCCGCGCGTTGGCGTTTGTGCCGGTCAGCACTATCTCCTGGCTGAGAGTCGACACCTCGCGTAGCATGACGGAGGGCCCGGTGACCGTGTCACACAGCCACACGTGAGTGCCGTCGCCGTCGCTACAGACGTCAGTAGCTGCGTCCAGAGCCACACCTGAAGCGCCGCTGAGGGACGTGGCAGCACCATCTACGGAGGCCCAGTGCTCCAGCTGGTGGTGAGACGCGCTGCTGCCCGACATCTGAAGCGAAAAGGATACCAGCGTCTTCCTCTTCCCCTCTGCCCCGGACTGGGACTGCAGCAGCAGCAGCAGCTCCTGATGTCCCCAGCGAACAGTCCAGCCCATCACTTTGGCGGGTGACGAAGGCAGCGGCACACCGGCCTCCGCCGTACTGCGCACCACCACCGCCGAGGACGACGACGCGCACGCAACCACCGCCACGTAAAGGCGCTCAGACGAATAACACATCACACACACCGTCCTCGCCGCCGCCGCTGCCCAACACTCCGAGGAGGTCATGTCGATACGAACGTCGCGGCTGCCCGGCAGGGCTGGCAAGGGACAGGTGCCCATCTGCGTCGCCGCCGAGGTTGAGGGGTCGAGGAAGTAAAAAAGGACGCTGCTGGCGGTCTGCAGGGCCATGATCGACTGGTAGAAAATACGCACATCCTCCACCTTCTCCGGAATGGAGGAGATGATCTCGAGAGGGGCCACGGCGGCGCTGCCCGTAGGCTGCATCAACACGGCAGAGCCACCGTCTCTGCGGACGCTGTAGACCGCACGCGTCGCGGCGATGGGTTCGCCGGGCGGCAGCCATGGCGCAAAAACATCAGCCTCGCGAGGCGCCGTGCAGGATGTCTCTTCGACTCGCCCACCCTTGTACTGAAAGACGTACGCTGTCTTGGTGCCGCAGGCTGCCACAATCTCCTCGGTGATGTAGAGGAGTCGCGAGCAGCTTGTGGACCTGAGCGTAGCGATATGCGACATTGTAAGGAAGTCGTAGTGGAGGAAAAAAATATTTTTTCAAGAAAAGATAAAATTTATTGCTGTGCCTTTTCCCCTTTGGAGTTTGGGATTAGGTGTCTTGCCGGGATGTGTGTAGCGCAGCGACAGCACGGAACTGCACACAGGCGACTTCTCTTGAGATGACTTTAACCGGAAACACAAGTTCAGCCGTCCGTGAAAATGAATTGTGCGCATCGTGAGAACGCAGACAGGTTCAGAATGAGAAAGGAGCGTGCGTATAAGAATGTATAGCATAAGAAGCTTGCAACAGGGAACTTTGACAGCCAACATCACCGCAAGGTATTGAACCCAGTATGGTTGTTTCGGTGAGAACACCACACATACACGGGAATGTAAAGTTCGGGTGTCTACGGAAACGCAAGCATTCTACCACACCATGCTGCACTACAGCAGCTGTACAGCGCAGCATAGGAAGTTGGGAGTACATGAAGCAAGCACAAAGAGCCTTCAAGTTTCCCCAATCGATAGTCAAACACGAAATTAAAAAAAAAAAGAGAAACAAAACAAACAAAAAGCAGAGAACTTCCCATAGACGCGCAAGAGCATGCTTAAAACTTCTTCTCCCCGCTAATGCCCTGCCGTAATCTTTTTTCTTTCGCCTCTTTTCACAGAAGAGTCAAAGGTACGTCAGCCGATTTCCAGTTTTCTATTTTTGTTTTATATTTGCTTTGATTATTTCTTATATATAGCGTGCTACGCTCTCCCTCTCTCCCTTCTCTTTTTTTTTTCTTTAAACATCCACGTAGCCAATAGAGAGAAAGCATGAAACTAAAATACTTAGCACAACAAAAAAGAAGCTTTAAAGAAAGACGGAGGACGGAAAAGAAGAACACAAATGACGCAGGAGGTTTGGGCCAGAGAGAGGGAAAGAAGAGGAAGAAGCAATATGAAGAAGACAGAACAGCAAGGCGATCAGCAAAGATCAGACGTGTACTACGGCGCTGCTATTAATATTGGCATAGGTTTCTTATATAAAAAAAAAAGGTCCACTCCTCTCTTTTTTAAAAAAAATTATTGATGTGGTTCGGATGTGTGCTGACTCCCTCTGCTTCTGTCTTCCTTTTCGAGTACTGCCGCTTCTTTACTCAGACTTTGTCAGACCTGTGGAGTCAATGCAAACGACACAAAAGCTAGAACAGCAAATACGTTAGATAGAGAAAGGTAAGTACCGCAAGAAAACGTCTGTTTGCGAGAAATTACTGAGCGAAGGTAAAATAATAATAATAATGACAATGCTGAAATGTTCTTTCTTCAAGCAGTAAAGTTTCTCTGTTGCTTCTTCTTCTTTGCCGTAAGTTGCAACTGCAGTCTTTGACTCTCATCCGGCCGAGTCCTCACACTTCGACCCCCACCCCATTCTCATGCTTCTCCTCCTCTTGAATCAGTTTTTTCTTGACGTAGAATCAGTAGTAGCGAATACAGAATAAGTAAATCAAAAGAGCACTACTTTACTTTTTGGTGGTGGGTGAGTGGGGGGGGG